>JAAMXY010000470.1:0-18773 GCA_019677205.1 Pinguiococcus pyrenoidosus | reverse complement strand
CGCGACACCGAAACGCGACCGCCGCTGCGCGACACCAGGAGACGACGCATCAGAAGCTCAGCCCCGGCGCGCTCCGGCGCGGCTCTCCGTCAGTTTCGAAAGTATTTCCCAAAGTTTGCCGCTTGAAACGGCTATATGCGCGGCGACCTCTTCCCGAGAGAGCGGATTCCAGCGCTCCACAACGCGCCGGCTTTCGCGCTCTCGCGCGCGGCGTTGTGGCCTTTCTTCGCGCCTTTCGCCTCAGGTCGCTGCTTACCTCTCCACAAGGTGCGATAGCTCAGCCTCTCACAGAGTCTGAAAACGAGATGCGGCGGGCGCTTCAACGACATGTTCTGTTCCGACAACTTCGCGGGAGCGCTCTCCGTTTCAGCGCCGGTGACGGCAGCAGAACGCGTTTCTCTGGATGTGTGTTTTTTTGCAGCGGGTTTTGAGCCATAGAGAAGTAGCGACAAAGGCGCTGGCGGCTGAGAACGGCTTGCGAAGTGTCCATCATTTCGGTAGAAGACCATTGTGGCTGTCGGCGTGTTCGATCCTCAGGGAGAGCGGTGTGGATAGCTGCTTTGGGTGCTTCTGCTCCGCGGCGCTGTCCTCAAGAAGAGCGCGGAAGCTGCAGAATGGGTGAGAAGAGCGTGCGGCCTGTGTGGGCCGACTACGGATGATGTTGCTGCGATGGCTCTTGTCCTCCGCTGCCGACGCTCACGGTTGTTCCTCTGTCTTTCTTTGTTGTGTTTATTTTCCCCTCTGGTTTGCTGTGGCCTGCGAAGGATGGGTTGCGGCTCCAGCATCGGCAACCAAGACGACGTGCGGCCGCAATCAGGCGCAGATGGGGCCCCTCGGAACCGCGGACAAGCGAGGGGCGCGGGGAACCGGGACGGGGCGAACCAGGCTTCACAACCCCTGCAGTTGCCCGATCGGCCATGGAAGGAGACAGAGTAAGTCGTGCGGAGACTGGGCGAATTCCAGAAGAGAGGTCCCGTCGCCCCTTTGGCGCTAAGCGTTCGCCGCCTCTTGGGTGTCTTAGGGACGTGTCTCGTGCGGAGTTGAAACGACGAAGAGAGGAGTTCTGGCACACCCGCGTGAGCGGCAATCCGCAGGCATGGTCGGTGCTGAAGATGGCCGCGGAAGCTATGCTCAATGGCGAGGTGGACACGGCAAATGCCATCGTGGACGCCGGTGGCATCATCACACCGAATGGAACCCTGTCGATTTGCTATGATGATCTCGGAGGCAGCTACGAGGTGCCGCGCTTCGCGTACAGCGATCCGGCGAACCTGCTCGAGACGGTCGAGGTACTGTCGCAAGCCGAGCTGCCTGCGAGGCATGGTCAGCCGTAGCCATAACCCTTGCCCACCTTGTTGCAGAATGACAAGATCATGAAGGAGCTGAAGGGGGCCAAACGCGAGAATGATCCGGAAGACCTCACGCCGCTGAACCTCAATTTCAGAGTCGCGCCCGGCGAGAAGCTCTACAGCGTGACGCTGCAGAAGGGCTCCTCGGTCGACGAGCTGATCGACTTCATGGCCACGGAGGTCGCCGAGAAGTCTGAGGGGGAAGTTGCGTTTCCGAAGGATCGCGTGCGGCTCATCTGGTGGGGCCGGGAACTCACGTCGGGGCAGAATCTGAGAGACTGTGGCGTGCTGGAGGGCCAAATGATCCAGGTGTACCTACGGAAACAGCAACCTGCAGCGTGATTGTGACACCGAAATGACCGAGAGACCGGGAAGGACGCTGAAGAGGATGCCGCCGCCGCCCGTGGACGATCGGTCGCAGGTAAACGCCTGCGAACGGCACGAGAAGCACCGATGCAAAAGGCGAAACGGCGTCAAGGCGCTTCCCTCGAAAAGAACATGACGCGGCATAGATTGTAGGCAGGATATAGAGAGGCCGGCCCCCTGCTGTACCTCGCTTGGGTAGCCTTTGACGGGGGAGGCGGGCGGCGACATGTACTGGGAGTGTGGAACCTGGTCAAGGCTCCTGCGAATTCGAAAGCAGTTGCGCGCCTTCGGTAAGGAGAGGAATGGCTTTTTCACGCTGGTCAGAGCTCGTCACACGTCAAGCACGCAATCTCTAGCACAACGCACACTGTGGAACTACTGCTTGGCATCTTCGTTGGAAGTCATGAAACGCTAAGAAGAAGAAGAAGAAGAATCAACTTTCTACAAGGTACGCTGTCGAGGTAGAGTGAGGCTGTCCACGGGATCTGCCGACTTGCCGCTCCCATTGGCCTGGCCACGGTTGCCTCGGTTGCCGCCGGAGCGGCCCTGCTTACTCCTGCCGGCGGCGCCGGCCCCACCCCGCCTGTTCTTCTTGGGGGACTGCGGAGCCGCCTCTGCGTCTGCTTCTACCTCGGGCTCTTGCGCCGCCGCCGCCACGGAGGCGTCCGCCTCCGCTTCCGGCCCGTCGCCCGCATCTCGGTACGCCTCGAGGGACACGACTCGACTGACGAGATTCTCGATGGCTTCCGAGTGCGTCCTTAGCGTGGCCTCCACCGCCTGCAGCTGCGAAGCTTGGACGGCCGCGGGAATGGCCCCCGCCGCCGCCGCCGCCGCGACGGCGACTGGCGAGGCCGCCTCGGCAGCAGCCGCCGGCGGCGACGCCGGTGCCGGTGCCGGAGCTGGAGCCGGCTCGGCGACGCCGCCTTCCGACTCCCTGCTCTGGTCCTGCAGGAGGCGCTGGAGCTGACTAATCTCCAAGCGCTGCCGCTGGATCTCCTCCGCCGCCACCTTGAGGACCGACATCCAGTGAGCCGCCAGCAAAGGTCCAAGATTCCACGGTCGAAGCCGCAAAAGATGCGTACCTTCGCGTTGTTCTCCAGCTGCACGTTGCGCGCAGGGTCCATGCAAAGCCTCCGGAGGGCGTCATTCTCCTGCAAAAGCCGCGCGTTGGCCGCGCGGAGCATCTCGTTCTCTTGCTCGATCGACTGGCGCAAGATCCCGCGGGCGGAGAAGGAGGTTAGCTCGGTGCTCACGGCGGAGAGCCCCCTCTCTCCCCGTCTGCTCGGCGCGTTTCTTCCTCGCCCTCGTCGCCTGCGCCCTCTGCCTCCGAGACTCGGGGCGTCTCGACGCGGGAAAGTACCTGGACGCGCTGGCGCTTCTTGGCCAGATACTTGCGCTGCGTCTCCGCGCGGCGCTCTTTGCGCGACTTCTGGTCGCGCAGCTCCTGCGGCGTCGCCAGGTCATCCGCTCTCCTCGGCACCGCCTCTAGGGCCACATCTGGCTTCTCCGAGGCGTCCATGACGACAGCGGAGCGGAGCGCCGGATTCAAACGGCGCTTTGCGCGGGAAATCCAGCGACACTGCGAGCGACGGGTGTCCGTATGAGAATCGAACGATTTTCAAAGGGAATCCAGTGATCGGCTGCAGACCCGCGGCTCGAGCGCTCGGGCGGCTTCCGCGCCGGGGATTGGTGGAGCGAGCGTGGCGTCGATTTCAACATATTTTGAAAGGGAAGAAACAGGAGTTGTTCAGCCATAGGAAGGGAGCAACGACCTTCAACGACAACGGCGGCGGGTCTTGCAACGCATACGTGAGTCGTTTTCGCGGGAGGAGCCTGCGGAGCGCGGACGCAGCGTGGACAGGTGACAACGTGCCATACGAGACGTGAGTGGATGCGCAGCTCGGAAAGTGAACGAACCAGCGCGCGGGATGAGCCATACAGCTACCACCATTTCTTCCCTTCAAAACGATGGCGGACCGAAGAACGTCGACAGCATCTCACAGCAGGCGCTAGAGCGTTTTCTGCTAGGCATCTGTCCTGCTTCCTCCCTTTAGTTCAGCTTGGGCCTTGCGTCGCTGGAACCGAAGAGCGACGATCCGGTCGCCCAGTCGAAGAGCGCTTCCAAAGCGGTCCACGCGATCAGAAATACGGTTGGTGCCAGAAAGCAGCCCGCGAACGTCCATGCCGACGGGACTTCGACGCGTTTCTGGTGCGGTTTGCGGCGATCCCCACCGTCCTCAGTCTCCTTGTGAATCTTGGCCGTTTCACTGATGATCCGGTGGCGGGCCGCGCACGGAACCTTGGCAGCGACCTCCTCAAGCAACTCCCGCGCGCGACGGAGCAAGTCCTTCGCTTTCTTCGAAAGCATCCCACTGGCCGAGCGAAGATAGTAAGCATTGTCTTCCTCGGCCCAGGTGTCATACTTCCGAAGCCACGCGTGAAGCTGGTCGGCCTCCTCGTGCAAGGTCTCGGCACGTTCCCAATCGCTGCTGCTGTTGCCCAGCAGCGACGCTTCCTGCACTTCGTCGAGGAACCGCCGCACTTGCTTTCCCGTTTCCCGAAACGATCGGCCCCAGCGCGACACTTCGATGCGACGCAGCTGATCCGTGATGATCGTGGGAAGCTTGTCGTACAGAGGAAATTGAAGGTTGCCGCTGTCATGGCCTGTGAAGAGCTCGATGATGGACGCAACCATTGAGAAGAGCGGATCGGCTCGCCCGGTTCGCTCCATTGCGTGCTCGGATTGCACGGCAAGCACCAGACCTTCGGACTCCACGGCGACGGACAGCGGCTTCGAGGCACGGCTTCGCTCATCATACAGATAGGAAGGACTGCCCGCGGTGGACACCACCAGGATGGAAATCCGATCGCGCGCCGTCGCCAGTGGCCGCTTCAGAGAGGCGTAAACAGCAGGCTTTCGGGCATGCTGGAAAAGATCCGACGCCTCCTCGTCCAGTAAGGGATTCAGCAGCGAGTGAACGCGGACTGGGTCCAAGACATCCACGCCATGAAGGTGAGAAACGGATAACGCGAACACCACATCGAGATTGACATTGTCGCCCGTCTCAATCAACTCCTTGAAGAACCGACCATTCCTGCCGAAGGGCACGAGATCGAGTAGCACAACTTCCACGGCATTGACGTCGAAGCTGATCATCGGGTCGTACGCGTCGTGGGTCTTGATGAAGATCAGCTCCACACCAACCTCCAGTTCCGTCATTTCGTACGCCTCGGTCCTTCCAGAGCTCGCCTCCGGAATCAGAACCTTCGACAGATGCGACTCGACGTAGCTGGTGAGCGTATCCGCAAAGCGTTGACGAGCCTGATACGCGGCTCCCTCCAGGGCTTTCCAGCGCGCTCGTGGTTGCAGAATACTCTGCATGTGCAGAACATGCAGCACATCCTCGAGGCAGTATCCGATCTTTTTCGCCGCCTCTCGGGCGCCATCGTCTTCCAAAGGCGACTCGAGCTCGTCGCTCTGAATTGCCTCCCACGCAGTAAGCAGCAGCTTCGAGGCCTGCTTGACCTTGTCGAGCAGTTCCCGACCTCGGTAGACCTGCCGGCAGCTGGCGTTCTTCTTCCTTTGACCCTCAAACTTCTTGCTTGTCGACGCGCAGTGACCCAGCTCTTTGATGTCGAGCAGCGTCGCCAACTGCAGCACTACGCTTCTGTGCAGCTGCTCCAAGGAGGCAATTTGAATGGCAGTCGAGAGATCGACCTTGCGAAGCTCAGCGCTGAAGAGAATGTCGTCTCGCACGAAGAGCGCCGCCGATCTCACGGTCCTTCGAAAAGCAAAGGTTGCCGGATCACACTCCGATCCGGACAGGTCGACAACACCGATGGACGAACGAGTGGTCAGGTCGAAGGAACCGCAGAGCCGCGGAGGATCCAGCTCCTGGGCGCTCGAAGTGGCATACACGGACACGAGCTCGTGAGCGATCTTGCGTGCAAGCCCAGCCTTTGCGTGTGCCGGGATGTTCGCAATCGGACCAAGCCTTCTCCAGCGCAGTATGTTCTCGCTAGCAGGCTCTTCTTGCCGGAGGCAGAAGGACAGCAGGTCGAACAGTCCAATCGGGTTCTGGCCATTCAGCTGTTCAAGCACATCCGCCGCCCACCGCGCGCTTTCGTCGACGCTCTCTGCAAACTCGATGTCGCCGGCACTGTCCACAGGTCGACGGCCCCTATGATTTGCTTGCCTCCTCTGGGCCTGTGAGAACTGATCCAGCAGCTCCCTGTGGCTTGCTGCCGGCAGCGGCGGAGGATCGGGGGGTCGCTCGCTCAGAATCCGCTCCGCCTTGTCGATAAGCTCTGCCTTCCGTAGCCGAACCGCTTCACTAACGAGCTGCTCCATGGCCACGTAGCTGTAGTGATGACTCTCGTGCACGAAGACCCTCCGCGGCTCGACGACGAACAGAGAGTAGGCCGCATCTCCGCCGACGTGGCGCACCAGATCCGCCAGCAGCCACTCGAGCACGATGTCCGGCACCACGAGCACGCGACTGCCGTCCACTTGCGGAATCATTTGCAGATGCAGACCTATCCACGTCTCCAAGACGCGCCGCACATCCCGACTGAGTCTGCGAATCCGCAAGCGGACATGGCGCCCGAACCTGTTGTGAAGATGCTCAAAGCGCCGCGCCAGATCTGCGTCGCACGCCAAGGTCGAGCCAGATCCTCCATCGGAATCCTCAGCGAAGAGACCCACGAGATACACGTCGATGGTCAGCGGCGACACGCGCGGTCCGGAGTCTTGCCGCGCGTCGTCTCGGTGAGGTTTCGCCTCCAACGAGTTCAGCAGCGCCTGAGCCGCGCTCAGTGCCGCAGCGACACGCGCGTCCTTCACGCGTGGCCGAAGCGCATCGAGCTCTCGCTTGTGCGCGCTCATCATCAGCTCCGGTCGCGGCGGCGACACGGCTCTGACGCAGCAGACGCTCACCCAAAACACGAAGATGCGGTTCATTTCTGCAGATGACCGAACCGAATTCCGGCGGCTCTGCTGCGTTTGGAGTCAGAGTGCCGTTTCGTCTCGTCTTATACGGGGGACTCATATCCGAAGACACATACGGCGCGAAATCATCCACGAATCCTGAAATGGCGTTTGAATTCTGTCAGTGGCGCGAAACCCACGGAAACTGCGACAGTCCGCTCCCGTCTCTGTCCGTCTACATTGCGCCCGCCCGTATCATTTCGATTCTTCAGCAGCAGAAACGCCACGGAGTCGAAGACACGTGATTCCAAATGACCTCTGCGCGTCAGAAAAAGCCTGGGCGACCGCTGCAAAAGCTCGTAGCGCTTCCCGACGCGCCTTTGGCACTGGTCTTTTCCTTTCTGGAGGTCAGAACTGCGCAATTCCGACGAGAGGCTTCCGGATCCTGAGCAGATACACAGGTCTGGGAGATCTTGGCGCTGACACACGCGAACCGAGAAGCGCGCGCCTCTCTGCGCTATGGTAGAGATGAGCTATGGCGCATTCAATTCGAGAGAAGAGGGGTAAAAGCTGCTTCTTGCGACTCCATTCTGCGGATGACGAGCGATCTCGGCTCATCTCTCTGTCCACCGCGGCCGCAGCTTCGTCGACCCAGCTCGAAAGCTCGCCGTTCCAACAGTGACCTGTGCAAGGCGTTCTTCCTGACCTACAGTGGAAAGACGCAGAACCGGAGGTTCCAAGGCTTCTTCATCGACACGCTGAGCCTCGTGCCTCGCCTGGAGCATCTCTTTCGCAAAAGAGCGCAGCTTCGGAAGCTGAAGAAGGTACCATGAAAACCGCATACCCTTTGAAAGGAGGCTCGTGTGTGTGTGTGTGTGTGTGTATTTTTTCTCAAAGAGCGAGATCAGCTGACAGCAACAACCTCGGCAGCTGGTTCCAGAGGATGCGACTTGGCCCATCAACAAGAAGTATGACGAGTACGGAGGGGTGACGCTGGTGAATTTGGCCGCCAGATGGTCGCGCAATGCCTTCGTGGCTTGGCTGGTGCAGTCGCGAGGAGCCGACGTCAACGTTCCCGACAATGACGGCTTCACCGCGCTCTGCAATGCCGCCTTCAGGGGCAACCTCAAGCTGGTGCACTGGCTGGTTCGGAAGGTGCCCGACTTGGATATCGACGCGGCGGGTTCCCCCTGTGTAACGTCATCATGCGGAGGAAAGGGCCCTTACACAGCAGAGGTCTGGGCGCGACGAAAGGGCTTCTACGAGGTTGCCGATTGCATCTCCCGTCTGCGTTCGAGGAGACTGCGGAAGAGGCCGGCAGCCGAGCAGGCCGACCACAGCGGCATGGACCAGCGGAAGAAGAAGCTCAGGCGTAGCGGTAGCAAACGGGCTGTTCTCCCCTTCAGGAACGACGAGGGCAGGCCGCGTGGCATGAGACGAGCTGGCTCTGGTGCACGCGTTGCTGTGTAGAGTGAGACCATCTGGAAGCTAGAGAGAGTGACAAAGACCGCGAAAAAAAAAGACCGCGAGCGATTTGGCGAAGCCACGGAAGCACGGAGGAAGCCACAGGACGACACCATCGACGGCTCCACTGGCCAGCACAAGAGAGAATAATACCCGCGCTCGGCTTCTTCATGTATTTTTCTCAGCTACATGTGAGACTAATTCTGGAATCTTGGAATTGCTCGAACATCTCCGCTCGGGAGAATGGCAAAATTGTGGGCCTTCTCTGCTTCTGGACGGCACCACACACGAAAGGAAATCGCTGGTCACTTCCTCAACGGACTAAGGTGTGTTGTTGTCACTTTCTGCACACAGCCACCGTTGCACATCTTGAATGCACTTGTCTTCTGCCCTCACGATAATTGCTGTGGGTTCACAGCTAGGATAACACACCGTCCCGCTAGCCTCCGCCCTCGCCGAAAGGTGCCCGACGCTCTGCCTGCGGCCTCGCCCCCCCCCGCCGACTCTATTTCCATGTCCTCGCCGCTTGCATCGTCCCTGATCTGATACTCAAGCATGGGCGTCTCCAGCAGCTGGGCGTTCGAGCTCCGCAGGGCCGCGAACGACGCCACTACGTTTTGCCCGGTCGCCGCGTCCCACCCAATGAAGAGCAGATGCGAGCTCCTGTAGCCGTCGTTCCCGGGTGCACTTGCCATCCAAACTAGGATTCCATGCTGGGTGAGGCACGCTTGCGCTCTGCCCTTTTCTAGACGTGCAGGAGCTCGCTTACCTTCTGGTGGCAGATTGATCTCGGGATTGGACGTCCGAACGTGCGCTCCCTCTCTGGAAGAAATGTGCACGGTCAGCACTTCGGGACGCCCCCCCTGCAGCTGCCCGACCCCCGCGTACGGCAGCATGAAGCCCGTGATGATCATGTAGCGAGCTCGGTGCCCTCTTGCCCTGCGAAAGTTGCCGCCCGGTCAGCCCGAAGCGCGGCACAAGCGCCCCGGAAGCACCAACCTGTCGGGCACGAGCTCGGGCATGATCCCTGCGTATCCTTCATGCACTATCTCTGAAGCGTCATAGGGCCACAAAACGATGCCGCCCTCGTCTAAGAACTTCATCAGGGCTCCCGCCTCGCCGTTTCCTGCGGGAACGGGGCCCCGTTAGCCTCTCCAGGGCCCACGCCGAAGGGGCGATGGACGCGAAGGGTCACCTGTGTTCACGGAGACGGCCTGCGCCATGACGTGATTGACCCCGTTCACGGCTCCCACCAACCCGACGAGGTCGACGGCGACGTCCACCTCCTGCAGCTCCCGGTCTTCGTTGAACTGCGCCGCGAGAGGCCCCTGGCAAAACGCGCCGTCAGCGCCGCGGATCGGTGCGAACGCGTGCGGCGCTCTCGCTCACCGGCACTTGGAGGCCCACTCTGTTCAAGAGGTGCTCCACCGCGGCAACCACGGTGTTCTGATGGCCCCTCGGCTCCAAGTGCGCCACTCGCGCGTGCCACAGCATGGGCACATCGCCGGCGCCGGCGTCTTCACCTGTGTGAGAGGGCCTCAGCCGCGTTCAGCTCTTTGAGCAAGGGCTCCTGGGAGGCGGCAGGGGCCCTACCGTACAACTGCAGTCGACGCCGGCCCTCTCGCTGGCGAATTCCCGCCTCCAGGGGCGCTGGACAGTCGAACCAGGCAAACAAACCGCGTTGGAGACTTTCTACCAGGGCCGCTTGCGGCGGCCCCCAGGGCAGAGAGCCCTGCAGATCCATGCGCAGGCGACTTGCGGCCCGCGGGCCGACTTCTACCAACTGCGGATGCGGCGGATCTGGCGGTCGGACCCGATTTGTGGCGCCTTGTCTACGGGGAAAGGGGTCTTGGGAAGATCAAGTGCGCGGCCGTTTCGTTTTCCCACGTGTTATCCTGGTGTCGCATGCGCGGATAGGAGAAGAATGGAAAAGAAATCTGCAGAGAATCACGGCGATTGGTGGTGAGGAAGCTGAACTAACTTCTCCGGCGAGTTAGAGGGCAAATGAATACAAGAATAAGGGGAAGATCCGCGCAATGGGCAAGACTTGTGAGCTCGCGTAACCGTTGCAACCGGCGCTATCGTGGATGGTCACCGAGTTTTGGTGGCTCTGCTTCCAGGCCGTCGAACCTCTCGCGGTGCCGTCCCGAGTCGGCGCCCGATCTGCAAACTTGGCAAAAATGCCTGTCGTCCTCGTCGCTAGCTCCCAACGCGCGACAGCTGTGGTCTGTCGTACCCACGCACATGCGCGCGAGCTGCGGGCGGGGGCGGCCTTCTTGCTTGCTTGAGCGAGTCGCTCGACTCGACTCGCTCGAAGTAGCTAGCTACTAGCTAGCTAGCTAGTTAGTTAAGCAGCGAGGAAGCGCGCCGTTGCTTGGCTGCTTTGATGATTTCTGGCTAGCTAGACTACTGGCAACGGCCGGGCAACCATTCCCTTGCTTACAATTTGTCTCTTGACGCAGGGCGCAGGACATCTCCGCCTTCCTGCCTGACCGCACCGCAAGCCTGCGACGAACCTGTCCGTCTGTCTCGCTTCGGTAGATTGCTTCTTCTCATCATCCCGATGCACTCCACAGCGCCGGCAACCACAAACCGTTAATTTTGATAAAGATATTTTCTCTATCAGAATCAATGTTTGCTTTGACCTCCATCCGCGTGTCGAGACGCCATTGGTCATAATAGATGTTTCCACACTCCCACCGATTGCCGCAGCTAAATTTAGGGCCTGCTGACCGATTTCAAAGCTGTCCGCCGCGCGTTTCTCGGGCCACCGGCGGTACTTTGGAGTGGACGGGCGCGCGTGATGTGGCTGCTGGGCTTGCTGAGCTCGGTGCTGCTCGCATGGGCCCGAGCGGAGAAGAAGAGCGACCTGAGCGTGGGCAAGATCCGCAGCTCGGCGGACCTGGCCTTTACCAAGGGCGAATTGGAAGAAGCGCTGCGATTATACTCGCAAGTCATCGATCTGGAGCCGCAAAATGAGCGCAACTACTACAAGCGCTTCCGCGTGTACCACCGTCAGCGGAAGCTCACAGAGGCGCTTCGAGATCTGTCGAGAGCGCTGGAAATCAAACCGGAGTACAAGGTGCGTTGAACGCCGAAGGGTTTAGGGGAAAGCCTTTCGTCCTCTCCGCCACCTTCTGAAGAGCGCTCTGCGTCTTTTGCATACTGCATACGCAGACCTGCCTCGTGCACAGAGCCAAAGTGCTGCTGGCGGTCGGCAGATGCGAGGAGAGCATCCGAGATTTCCGACAGCTGCAGAAGCTGGAGCCGGAGCACAAGGACCTCGCGGACCTGCCCCGAGCGCAGACTTGCAATGCCCACCTGACGGCGGCGTCGAATGCCTGGAAGGCCCAGAGCTGGGCGCAAGTCAGGGACAGCCTGACCGCGGCGCTGCAGATCGCGGACTCGTCGGCAGCCATCCATTTTGATCGCGGAGTGGCCTACGACTTCTTGGGAGAGCCCTTCGAGGCCATTGCGGACTTTGGAAAGGTGCTCAAGCTGCAGAGCGACAACCTGGATGCGCTGGAGAGGCGAGGCCTCGCCTACTTTCGGGTCGGTGAGCACGATCAGGCCCTCAATCACTTCAAGGAGGCGTTGCGGATGGATCCGGAGCATCCGGGATGCAAGAAGGCGCACAAGCACGTGCGAACAATCCTCAAGAACGACGAGAAAGCTAGGAAGGCGCTGGCCAGCCGCAACTATGTCGAGGTTCGTGGCGCCGCGGATGCAAAGATCTGGGGCGCTTGGCAAAGCTGATCGCGTCTGCTCCTCAAAGGCGGTGGCGAAATGGCGAGCGGCGATCGCGACGGACCCCGGCCACGCCGTCTACGTCGCGCCGACGCTGCTGGAGATTAGCAAGGCGTGCACGTCGGCCCAATTGTTAGAAGACGCGGAGATCGCGGCGCAGGAGTCGATCAACGTGCGCGAGACCGCGGAAGCGTTTGCACAGCTGGGAGCCGTGCAGGCAGGGCTGGGCAAGTGGGAGGAAGCGGTCCGAAGTCGTCGCCGCGCCTTCGAGCTGGACGGCAGCAGGGAGTACAGGGAGGCGCTGCGCCGGGCGGAGATTGCCCTGGAGCAGAGCAAGAAGAGAGACTACCACAAGGACCTGGGCGTTCCGCGAACAGCCACGCAGCAGGAGATCAAGAAGGCATACCGAGACGCAGCGCTCAAGTGGCACCCGGACAAAGTAGCCGAGGAGGACAGAGAAAGAGCCGAGGAGGAGTTTGCCAAGATCTCCACCGCCTACGAAGTGCTCCGAATGAAAGGATGAATGATGCACGTTGATAATGGTAGTGAGAGTGATGGTGCTCCCACCTTCTTCCTCAGGAGTAGCAAGAGGACGATGCTGCTGTCGAGGCCCGAGGGAAGTCCTCGCCCAAGCGCGTCCTCACAGGTCGCCCCCGGAGAAAAGAAGAGATTTCAGGAGCTCTCAAACCACCAGCTCTCACACACGAAGCAGCTCTCACGCACGATCGCACCTCTCACACACGATCGCACCTCCACAACCAGACGTGGCGCGAGCTCCAGCCGAGCTATCATCATGGCAAGCCAAGCTTCGTTCCCGGAACCAAAGTGAAGGATCCACGTCAGCGCCTTCGGTGTCGGCCACCAGATCGAGGAGCAGGAACTGCCGGATTCGGCATCGCGGCGTTCGGAGAGGTTGCATGAACGAACGAGCTCGGAGCTCTCGCGGCGTAACCGACGTGCTGCGGCCTGGAATCCGAGAAGATTCAAGCGGGCGCATCAAGAAGGCCTCGAAAGTTCCTTGGAGCGCCTCTCCTTCCTCGGCGCCGCGGCCGCGGGCCTCCGGATCATGGAGCCGCAAGTGCACTCCTTCGTCCGCCTCCTCACCCTGGACGAGGCCTACTGGGCCGCAGCCAGCCACCTGGAGCCCTTCGCCCCCCCGGCGGCTCTGCACGCCAGGGAGTATTTGAAGCGGCGGCAGAGGCTTCTGCTCCGCGCCGGCGGCGACCGCGGCGCCCCTCGCAAGTACTGGGAGAGCTACTTGGAGCATCGGAGGGCAGCCCTGTCGTGGACCTTCGAGAAGCGGCGCCAGAGACTCTGCCAAAGGCTCATCAGCGCCGAGGTGCAGAGGGCTCTGGAGCGGGCGTTGCATGCCGAGCAGCTGGCCAGGACTGGCAACGTGGGGGCCTTCGTGGACGCCTATGGCATGCCGGACCTGGACAGCGAGGACGAGGAGGACGAGGAGCTGCGGGAGAGCTTTGGGACTGGGAAGGCCCCGATTCCCCCCTTCTTCCTCGGAGAGGCCGGCGACGACAAGGGCTACGCCCCCGGCGTGTGCATCGACGTGGCCGAGGGCCTGCGCAGGCTGGAGCTGGACAAGGTGTTTCGGCAGGAGGTGGCCGTCACGGCCATCGCCTTCAGCAGGCGACGGCCTTGTGAGGACGTGCCGCTGCTGCTGGCCTACGGCCTCGGCAACGGCAGCGTGGGTCTCTGCGACGCTGGCGTGGACGTCGCGGACGCCGGTGGAGGCCACGCTGGGGCAAAGGGCGGTGCTGCGCTTGGTGCCGCGGTGGGGGGAAGGAAGGACTCGAGGGTGCGGTCCCTCGGTCGGCAGAAAGGCCACGATGGCCCCGTCCTGGATATCCAGTGGACGGACGGCAACTACTTCCTTCTCAGCACGGGACGAGACGCCACCGTCCGGGTTTGGGTGGCCAAGGCAGCCGATCTCAGGCCTTCGCCGGGGGCGCCGCGGCCGCTGGCTCTGGAGCTCAAGAACGTCATCAGCTTCCCGCAGCCGGTTGCGTGCCTGCTTTGCTGCGAGAAGAACGCGAACCTGCTCTTCTGCACATCGAGCGCCAGCGAGGAAGGCGGGACGGGCAGCTGGGATGCGTCTTCTCAGCTGGCGCAAGCTCCGTCGCTCTTGACCTTCTTTGCGCAAGGCAGTGCGGAGAAGCCCAAGTCTCCCCACGGCAGCTTCGGGGAGAAGAGCGGCCCTTTCGTGTGGGCCGTGAACCTCAGCACGGGCAGAATCTTCCAGGAGATCAGCCTGCCCGACTTTGCGACGACCTTGTGCTTCCTCCGCGTGCCCCAGTATGATGCCCCGCATCCCTCGAACAACGTCCAGACCCTCACCAAGGTCGTGCAGGAGTACACGCGGCTGGCCGGCGACGCAGCCAGGAAGGCGCACGACGCCCAGGAGCTCGCGCTGGAGTTGAGGTACGCCGCAAACCTCTCGGTGGGCCGGGCTGGCTTCCGGCGGAGTCGACGGCGGTCAAAGGATCCCTTGGCCCCCGACGAGGAAGATCGGCATGGGCCCCCACCCCGACGAGCGTCTTCCCCGCCGGGGGCGAAAGAGCTTCAGCGTTCGTCGTCGTTGATGATCGAGGAAGCTGACGAAGCCGGTGGCGGTTCGGGAGAGACGGAGGAGACGCCGGAAAGCTCTCGACTGCCCGACGAAGTCCTGTCGCCCGGGGCCCAGCATGCGACGAAGTTTGCGCTGGAGGCCGAAGCCGCCGTGTCAGCCGCGGAAGCCGCCGAGGCGTTTGCGGCGGAAGCGGCCGAAGCTGCGGAGGTGGCCGCGCAGATCGCCCTGGAGAAGCGCGAGGACCTGGCGAACGCGGTGGAGCAGCAGCGGCAGTCCAACCCGTCCCTCGCCGATGGGACGCCCTTCCTGGTGGTGGGCGATGTGAAGGGGCGGGTGATCGCCATCAGTCTCCGCCTCGACACCGACGACTGCATGCGCAAGCCCCTGGGGGCACCGGCTCAGGTCTACGCGACGTCGCACTGGGAGGAAGATGAAACCCTGGCCTCTCAGCGACGGGTCTCTCGGAGGCGAAGCGGCTCGATGGCCTCGCTGTCGTGGTTCGAGTCCATGCGGGATCAGAGCGACGACGGCAGCAGCGGCAGCGGCCTGCAGAGCATGTGGGGCACCATATCCGGGACTGCCAACACGGGCGTCAGCGAAGCGCACGAGAGACATCTGGTAAGGACCACAACCCTATCCGGATCGGCCGAGGACGGCCCGGGGGTTGTGGCCATCACGGCCACCACGCTCTGGGAGGCGCCGAGCGGCGCTTCGGCACAACCGAGCGCCAACAGCTTCTTGTGCCTTGGAGGCGAAAACATGCAGGCGTTTGACGTCCACGCCACCGTTCCGCGCCTGAAGGCGGGGCTTTTCGTTCTCGACGCGAAGCACAGACTTCTTTGCTTGCGCGTCTCTCTGCCCCGGCGGCGCGCGTTGGTGGCGTCCGTGAAGGCCGACGAGGGGATTTTGGCCAGCCTCATCTTCCCGACGGAAGATCCCAAGCCGGAGCGAGAGGGGCACAACGACGACTACGCTGAAGACTGCGTTGCGGATGTGCTTTCGAGCCAGTATCCGTCTCCCAAATCTAGCAGCATTGTGAGCGTGCCGCTGTCCCCGCCCGACCTAAGCCCGGAGGCGCCTTCTTCGCCCGCGGCATCGTCGACGCAGACTGTAACGCGCCGGAGCTCCCTCTGGAGTGCGGCCGCGGAAACCCACAAAGTGGTCGTCCCCGACGCGATGGAACTCCGACTCTTCCCTGCCGGCCCGCAAGGTGCCACGTCGCGTCCGATGCTACCTGCGGCGGAGCATCAGGTGAGCTCGTTGTCTTCGTCTTGGGCAGTACTGACGTGCCGGCAAAGCTGGTAGAGGAAGTCGCTCACCCTCTTTCTTCCTCCGCCTTCCCCCCCTCCCCCTTCTTCTTCCCGCAAGGTTCGACATCTTCGCTTCAGCAGTATCAGCGCGGTGGGAGGGTGCTTGCTCATGGGCACCCACGCACGAGAGATTTGCGCCGTGCCAGAAGCCACCGGCGACCTGGCGTCGGGCTTGGACGCGACGGGCATCATGTGGCCAGTGGTCATCGGGGGAATGCATGCCGGTCGCGTCTCTCGCGTGGCTGCTGTGTTGGTGGAGAACCACGACAAAACGGACAGACCGGTGGATGGCCATGACAGCACGCCCGGCGAAGGCTCTGGCGAAGACGACGCTTCTTGGAGCGTCATCGTCGCGTCGGCCGACGACTACGGACAGCTGCTCTTTTGGAGGCCGAACTGGAAGAAAGAGCCCATGGCACCACCGCACTGGATCCGCCAGCATGACGACGACAACGAGAGCTCCTTCTCCTCGCCGGCCATTCGACATCGGGTCATGGGCACATCGCAACGAAGACGGTCGCTGTCCAGCGGCATTCGATGAAAGCCTCCTGCGTGTCATGCTCATGCCATGTCGGGAGGATTTGCCAGGAGGAGTGGCCCGGAAGATTTGCCCGGAAGATTTGCCCGGAAGATTGGCCCGAAAGATTGGCCCGGAAGATTGGCCCGGAAGATTGATTGGCTTGGGGAAAAGAGGAGATCTGCAACTGCAGTCTGCGTGCGTGGAAAAGGTGTGGACGGACTGCTAAGGAGCGTTTGTGTGGCCAAGGGTGCCATGCGGATTTTGGTGCAAGCGTGCACGTGGCAGCGATTGCCACTTGCGAGGAGGCGGAAGATAGACGAGTCGACAACAGCCAAAAGCTACGACTTCATTCGCTTTGTCTTTTGCTGCGGGCTGCCCTCTCCGCGAGACAGTCGTCTCTTGAGCTGCTCGGAGCGGCCTTCCGCTACGGCAATGCAACTAATGAGAGGCTGCAAAACTTGCGCGCGCATCGCAGATCTAGAATCTCCTGATGTGCGCCATTCATCTCTAATCTCTGTGACTTTCGCTTTCAGCTTGCCTAGCGCTTCTAGCAAGCGCTTGGCCTTCTTCCTCGGCTCGTCGCCTGGGATCCGCAGCTGCACGTAGAAGTGGCGCAAGAACTCGCAGATCCGTCGGAAGTACTGCGTGCGGATCTGATCCAGCGTCTCGTCGGCGTAGAGCATCGACTTGGAGTGACCGTCGAAGCCCATGGACGTCTCGGTGGCCGAGTATGATGATGAGAATCGCTCCAGCCAGCTTCTCGCATCAGCGCTCCTGCTCTCGCGGACCACCCCGCGGAAGTCGTCTCCATTTGCGATGGCCGTCTCGGCGAGACTCCTCGTCGAGAAGGTGCCCTCCATCTTCCCCTCCGCCTTCCCTCTCGCGAGGCCCCCGCCAGCGGACAAGAGGACCTTCCGCTCTCCCTGGTGGTTCTTCAGATGGAGTGGCAGGCCGGCATGCTCCTCGGCCTTGGGATCCCCCATCAGCTCGGGCATCTCGAAGTGCTCTCGAGCCCTCTCTATGGCCGCATGGCGCCTCTGCTCCAGCTCCTCCTTTCCTTGGAACACCTGCTGCCCCGCGACTGGAGCGTTGAACCCAAGGCGGCTGAGCTTGTCGGAGTATTCCCCGGCACTTTCCCGCTCTCGCTCCCCGTGGCGGTAGTCTCCAAAGGCGGAGATGAGGTCCCAACTCGCGTCCGACACGACGATGCTCGTCTCTGCGTTGTCGTGCACCGTCTGCTCCTCGTGGTGGCTCTCTTCGGCGTCTCCACTGGACTCCTTGCTGCGGAAGCGGTGGTAGTACGCGCTGCGCACGTACTCCTTCCAGAACTCTTCCTCGGTCATCTTGTCCGGCACCTTCTCCTTGTACGCCCGGAAGACCTCCGGCTCCGTCACGAAGATCTCGTGGATCTTCTGCGGCGTCAGGCTGATCTTTGGCGCCCGACCGCCGCCGCTCTTGCCGTTGCCGCCGTTCGCCGATTTCTCTCGCTGCTGGAGGACCGTCAAGGGCATGCCGTCTCCGGCGTGCTGGTGCACCCGCCAGAAATCGGCGTCGCTCACCAAGCCCGCCACCACCATCTCCTTGTAGCTGGCCATGAGCGACGAGTCCGCAGCCAGAAGCCGCTGCCGCAGAGTGGCGTCGACCCCGCCGGATGTGCGCACCGCGGACTTTCCGGTCTTTGCGTCCTTGCTATCGGGCGCCAAACTCGCCAGGATGCCCTCGACTTCCACTGTCTTGTCAGCGGAAGTGGGTGCGGCGCGAGCGGAAGACGCGCTGCGCTTCTTCGGCTGAACGGCAGCTGCAGAACGCTTGCGATTCAGGATCTCCTTCGCTTGATCTAGCTCTCTGCGCGCCTCTTCGCCCCGAAACTTCACAGTCACATCTTCTTGGCCTTCTATCTTCAGCTTGAGTAGCGTCTTGGGCGGCTTGGACGCCTGGACGGCGGCCAGAAGCGCGTACGGCACTGCCAGTTCGGAGGCCACCGACGCATCGAGCGGACGGAGAACGACGCGCTCCGAGGTCAAGAGCAGTTGGAAGAGGACCCCTTTCCGAGACACCTCTGCGCCCAGCAGAAGAATTTCTGAAGACATTGACACTGGCGTTGGATCACATTCACAGTTGATCTAAGAGAGAGAGAGAGAGACGCACCGCTCTGTGCGCCCGCATGATATTTGCGAAGCTCGCTCCTTGCGACAATTTTCAAAATTATGGTTTCACAGTTTCATGCGAGGTAAATCGACTATTATCCGTTTTAAATAACTTCATAGCGCTGCTTCAATAACTTTGAAAAACTATATACTTGAAAATGTTTGCTGACGAATCAGTACGCGATACTTTGTGCCCAATCCAGCCATTCTTCGGAGCGCTAAGTAACGACAAGCAGATCCAATCCGATGTTGTTTGGATCTTTCCTCTTTGCGGAGTTTTCGCGCCAACTTTTGCACCGTTTTTCGCCGCAAAAGTCCCGAGAGCCCTTCAAGCATATCCAACGTCCTCCTCGAAACCTCAG
>JAAMXY010000468.1:0-18737 GCA_019677205.1 Pinguiococcus pyrenoidosus | reverse complement strand
TGGAGGCGATGGCGTAGTAGTGGTTGTCGATGAGCTGCTTCTCATCGATCTCCGGGCCCGTTAGGGAGCCTTCACCCAGGATGGCGATGCCCTTCTCGCCCAACTTCTGCTTCACGAGGTCCTTGACCGCCTCGGTCACCGCGTGCGGCTTCACGAAGACGAACGCGGCGTTCATGACCAGATTCGCCGCCATCATCGCGGCCTTCTCAAGGCACGGCGTCATGTCCATGTCCTCCAGGGAGTCGAACAGCGACGTGGTGATCGTTTCGCCCTCGCAGGTGTAGGACACCTGCGGATCCTTGCTCCAGCTCAAGATGGTCGGCTTGGACACGCCCGCGGCAGTCAAAGCAACGCCAAAGGAGTCCTCTTCGGGATCCACGCCAAGCCAGTTCATGCGCTCGGCGAGGCCCTCGAACGGGGACGCGCTGGCGTGGACGCCATTGTCGCCCGTGTTCGGCTCCGACTTGAGCCCAAGCGCCTCCCACTGCGCGAGGATCAGGCCGCGGATGCTGTCTGCCGGCGCCGTCGAGGGATCCGTCGGGCCCAGCACAGATCCGCGGAAGTCCCCCCAGCTCAGAGCGCTCTCATCCCACTCCACACTGAAGTAGTAGATGCTGGCCTCGGGAGCGACGAACTTGGAGCGCATCTGCATGAAGAAGCCGTTGAAGGCGTAGATCGGCTCCTTGCCCTCCACCTCGTCAATCAGGCCACAGTAGAAGCCGCCGCCAAACTTGATCATCTTGCCGGCCTTCTTGCAGGCGCCCCAGATGCCGTCCAGGCCAGCCGCGTCCACGCCGAGGTACTCGCAGGCGTCCATGGCGTTGTACGCCTTGCCCTCGTCCAGGACGCTCTGCCAGGACACGCCAAACTTCTCCTCGAAGCGATCAGCCGGCACCGGCAGCTGGTCCGGCTTGAGCAGCGTGGCCTTGGAGGCGATGGCGTAGTAGTGGTTGTCGATGAGCTGCTTCTCATCGATCTCCGGGCCCGTCAGGGAGCCTTCACCCAGGATGGTGATGCCCTTCTCGCCCAATTTCTGCTTCACGAGGTCCTTGACCGCCTCGGTCACCGCGTGCGGCTTCACGAAGACGAACGCGGCGTTTTTGCCCATGGTTGCTTCACAGCTTCTCTCAAACGCAGTGCTCGAACCGAGACCGAGGAGGCAGCAGGACATAAAGACACTGTTGGACCACCCGAGTGGCATAAGCTGCTCGCCAAAAGCGATCAGCCCCTGCGTATCTTTGGCGTTGACACCTTGCTTGCACCTGCATGCTGCCACAGCGTCTTGAGGATTCTAAAACATATGAGGATAAGGGGTGTCGACGGTGAGATGCAATTGGAACCTGCGTTGTCGCCGGAGAGGAGTCGCAGTTTTAGATGCTGTAAGATATTGATTGACCGGGATGTTCACAGCTGAGGTACCGACGTACTCCTTCTTGACATTTTCTCCGATTGTGGAGCCCAATTTTAGGGACAATGAAATGAAGATTCAAATTCTTGTGGTATTTTATTGTTGGTACATCATGCCATCCCAAAACTTTTGGAAATCGGTCATACGTGTCTGCTCCACCCATTGGTAGTCCTATGTCCAATCAAAGCACGCGAAAATTTCGTGAATGGCAGCGCGGAAGCGGACAGAGAAGAAGTCTCGTTGGTGGCGTCGCATTTTCCTTATTTTGATTTCCTCGTCTCCTCATCATTCATCGTTCCGAAGGCTCTCAACCCGCGCAACGAAGAGAAAGCTGCAAACAATGACATCTGCTCCACCAGTGTTTGCTGCCCCCCCCCGCCCGCGCGCCGCGTAACTGCCTAGATAGCTTGCTTGAGCGAGCGGCGCCAACCACGAAACTTCGCTCTTCGTCAGCCACCGCCCGCTACTACTTCGCTCGGCAAAGGCAGCACTCTAGCTACAGTTTGCGATATGACAAATCTTTGTGCCTCTCTCCATCTCGAAAAGCTTGAGATCAGAAATGAGAAATCAAAAATCCGAAACAGGCCGATCCCAGATTCGAGGCGTCGGTCTGCGAACATCTACAGTATCTCCACCTTCGCCGACAGGACTCTCCGAGTGCACCGCCGTTGACGCAACAACGGCAAAAAGAATCCATCCCATCGGATTATGTACTCCTTCGGAGTACCACTGGGCGCGGATCCGCTCCAATCCTAAAGCAACGTCAAGGTAGCCACGAAGTATCTCTCCTTCCATTGGCCATCCTTCCTTCGTCCGTCCAATCAAGACTCCGTATCTCTTTCGGCCTGCCCCGTGTATGGCCGCACAACTCAACGCCTTCGGGCTCGGCACTCCCGCGCGCGCCCCGCGTCTCCGCGCCGGCTCTCCGACGCCGCGCTTCGGGCGCCTCGTGCGGCGCGCCAGGATGACTCTGCCTTCGAAGTGGAGCAGGGAAGAGCAGGCGGCGCTGGCGGAGGTGCGGGCTCAGCTGGCTTCGGAGATCCTGGGCAGTCCGCAGTTTCCCGAAGTTGTGGGAGATCGGCGGTTCTTGCGCTTCCTGCGCGGCCACCAGATGCAGGTCGACGTCGCCGTGGACAAGATTCGAGATATGCTGAAGTGGCGGCGGGAGGCAGGCATCGACGACATTCGCAGCGATATCATGGCGCGCGGCCTCAGCAGCCCGTGGCAGGCGCCCTGCGGAGAGGGCATGCGCAGCATCTTTCCGGTCATGCTGCCCTCCAAGGACTGTCTGGACAAGAAGGGCCTGCCCGTGAGCGTGGAGAACTTCGGCTTCAATCCGGAGGAGGCGCTCAGCAGCTTTGAGCCCGAGGACATCCTGCGCTTCCACTTCTATGTCATGGAGATGAAAGCGCTGCTCCTCGCACGCTGGTCCGAGGAGCTCGACGAGAAGCGCGCGGCGAGCGGAGAGGCCCTCGAGGAGGGCTGGGGCTCCATGGTCCGCATGTTCATCGTCCGCGACTTTGCAGGCTTCCGCCTGGACGCCCTCACCAACAAGCGCGCCAGAGACCTCATCGGGCAGATCATCACCACCACGTCCAACTACTACCCGGAGCTGATGCACGGCTGTGTGATGATCAACACGCCCATGGTGTTCAACATGGTCTGGCGCGCGGTGAAGCCCGTGATCGCCAAGGCGACGCAGGAGAAGATCGGCATCGTCGGCGCCAGGTACTTGCCCGAGGTGCTGAACAAGGTGGACGAGGAGATGGTGCCGGTCTTCCTGGGCGGGAGCTCCAACACGACGTCCTACGATGAGCAGCGCTGCCAGACGCCGCAGGGATGGAGTCCGGGGGGGGCGGGCTCCCTAGGGAACGTCCCGGCGCTCACGCTGCCCGTCGAGGCTGCCCCGGCCGCTCCGCGCACCTCCGACGAGCTCAAGGAGGACGACCGTCGGCCCGTGCCGCTGGAGGGCGACCCCGCGGAGCCGGACTTGACTGCGATGGGGGACCTCGACGCCGACGCCCTCCTGTTCGGCGATGGACTTGACAGAACGTCGACCGACGGGAGGGCCGGAGAGCGCTCCTCGGCGCCGGACGCCGATGACACCGGCAAGCCCTTGCCAAGCGACGAGCCAAGCGAGGAGAAGACGATCACTGCTTCACGGTCCACCTCCCGTCGACGACTTCACGTGCTGTCGCCGCCACCGGCAAAGCCCGCGGCGCCCGACCTGGACTGGGGATCCACGGCCGAGGAGGTGGACAAGATGCTCCGCCGAGCTCTGACGGTGGTGGAGTGGCAGCTCAGCCAGGATTGGGTCAGCAACGAGCTGCGCACGAACTGCAGCCTGTGCAGAAGACGCTTCACGCGAGTCTACCGGCGACATCACTGCCGCATCTGCGGTGAGGTGGTCTGCGGCAAGTGCAGTCCTTTCCGTGCTCGAGTGAATCAGACGCCGAGCGAGGAAGATCGGACCGCGGCGCACGAGGAGGCTCTCGCGAAGATTCGGAGGTTGGAAAGCGTAGAGGATCGCGACAGTATGAATTTAGAGGACGAAGAGGAGGCCGACCAAGGGAAGACACGGAGCGCCACTCCTCCGGCGGCATACAGCGCTTCCGACAGCGAGACTGCGACGGTGAGGGACGAGAGGTGCGGCCACGCGGAAGCAGAAGCTGCCGGACCGGTGAAGAGGCGGCTACGGGCGCAGCCACGCCAGAAGAGGGTACGAATCTGCGTCAAGTGCTACCGGAAAGCGCTCGCTGTGCACATGAGCGAGTTGGAGATGGTGCGCCGTGAGAAAGGGCCGGAAGCAGTCGAGGCCATCTGGGCCGACTGGACGAAGTCCTGCAAGTATCCGTCCGAGCGGCGACTCCAGAACGTGCAGGCGAGCGAGGCCGCCCTTGTCAACCAGCAGAAGCAAGACCGAGACACGGAGAACCCTCGCATGTCGCTGTCTGCCGCAATCCATTCGAGGGCGCGGTCTGCGCCGGCGTCGCCCATCGGAGAGGAACCGCTTCCCAAACCAGCTACGACGCCGTCGCCCTTGTGCTGCCCGGCACAGAACATCGATACGGCGACAGCCAATGAAATGACGGCAGAGAGCAAGCAGGCGGTGGCAGTGCTCAACGCCCTGGATTCCAGCTATTGGAGCGATGGCCCGGAGGGTCGGCGGATGTCGCCCGGCGAGCCGCACTATGTGAGTCCCACGAGCGGTAGCAGGCGCAAGAGCGCTGTGGACAGGAGGAAGTCGAGGTCTTGGTATGACTGGGTACGCAGCAACGTCTGCAGGCTGGTTGGAGTGAACCAGGAAGCCAGCCCGTTCGAGATTGTGGGAGCTGCGACGAAGGCCTTCGTCAACGACTGCGTAGCGGCGTTCATCGACAACGCGAACGCGGTGGGCTTGAGTCAGAATGCCAGGGTCGCGACGGGTGTGACCATCCTCTTCCTGTTCTTCCCCTCCTTTGTGTTGACGGGGACCGTGGCGGCAGCACTGGTCCGCGTCGGCGTCAAGTACGCCGGCGTCGTGGTGTATGGTGTGGTACAGAAACCCACCGATCACTAGTGTAGAAATCTAGGTAACGCACCGGCGTGCCGGCGCACCGATCTTCCCGGTGCTCCGTCGGGAGAGACGCGGACCCATCGCCAAGTTGTGTGCCGTGCAAAAGGAGATATGCCTGTCAGAAATGTCCGCACGCATCAGCAAAAGACTCTTAGGATGAGGAGCTCATCACCAACTTATTACACAGCCCGTTTCATTCTTTTTACAGCTCCCGTGTGTCGCAGCTCCCCATGGTGATGCGTAGCCTACAGCTCTGTGCTCGATTCGCCCATAGCTTCGTCGCCCGTGAGCTCCCGCAGCGCCGCAAGCTTCTTGTCTGCCTTCCGCTTCGCGATTTCCTTTCGCTTCGCGATGTACTGCGGGTTGTAGCCAACGCCGTACATTGGGCAATTGTAGCAGCCTCGCGTGGGGCAGTTCTCGCACCGCGCAGACCGATTCGTGCTGATGTCCTGCAGGCCCGTTCCGGGGTCGGAACTTCCCACCAAGCGCGCTTTGAAGTTGAGATCCGTGAAGCCTTCCCTCTCGACCTCCAGGCGCTTCAGTTCGCCCCAGCTGACGTAGTGGATGCAGTTGACAGGGCACAGCGACACGGCGGTCGCGACCGTGTCTGTGGCATCGCCTCCCTGCTGGAACACCCGCGCCCGCCCGAAGTCGTCTTCCATGAAGAAGGTCTGCGGCGCGTGGGAAGCGCAGTGGGTGCAGCCGATGCAAGTGTACTCGTCCACGTACACGAACCGGGCGAGCAGCGGCTCGCCCGTCACATCGTCCGTCTCGACCAGCTGGTGCGATGGCACCTTGCCAAGCAGCTCCTGCCTCAGCAGGTCCTCGTTGCTGGCGGTCTGCTGGAAGGCTTCCCCTCCCGGGCTCAGCGCGGACAGGAGGCCGTCCTCTTCCTCCACCACGCGGGCCAGCTCCTGCTCCTGGAGCAGCGCTTGCACCGCATTCTTCCCCAAGTAGGCCTCAATCTGGACGTCGCTGAGACCCCGCTCCTTCATGGCGTTGTACTTCTGGAGGAAGCTCTCGTCCTTGGAGACCTCCTCCAGCTCCTCCATCCCCGTGAGCGCTTTGGCCTCCGCGCTCAGCTCCTTCTCGTCCCCTAAGGCTAGCTCTGACAGGTCTAGTCCCGCCAGCGCTCCCTCGTCATCATCGTCAAAAATGCCGCCCAGGAAGCTCTCCTCCTCGTCCTCCTTCTCCTTGGGCCGAGAGAACAGCCGACCCGGTCCACAAGCCAAGGACGCCGCTCGTCGCGGAACGCTCCAAGAGGCCACACCAGCCAGGCCGCTGAGGGCGATCGCCAAGAGGAGTGCCAAGCCCGCCCGCATCCTGCAGCACTCCACGCCGGCGAAAGAAGGCCGGCGAAGAAGGATTCAGCTGGGCGGACAGCTGACCACGTACCCTCCCGCATCTTCGGCATCTGCAAGGTCAACAATCACGATGGACCAATGAAGGGTGAAGGAGGCGGACGTATCACCAATGGCTGCACGTGTCGTTCACGATGGGATGTGATCATTGGACAACAGCACGAGCACCAGGATCTAAGGTTCCTGTGATTGGGCAAATGGCGGCAAGCTCGCTGTTGCAACGAAGTCGGAAGGATTTCGGGAGCTTTGCGGCACGACTTCGCTTTGCTTTTCATCCCCTGCTTCCTGTTCCGGACTCTGCACCGCTCCTGCACCAGTGGCATCATCAGCTGTACGGCGGTGTTCCGACTTCAGCAATGGAGAGAGTAGCAAAAGGAGATCACTCGTGAGACTGAGAACTTCCATCTTTGAGCGACCCTCTTCTTGGCATGCAACGCGCTGTTGCCATTGCAGGACACAACAGGCCTTCATCTTTCCACAGGGAGAGGTCTTACCAACAATTTCAGCGACGCATACGACGACTATCACGAGACATGAAGAGCGCACAGCACCATCCCTTTTCACCCCACGACGCACCGATCAGCTTTGAGCGCACCCATCGCCGGTGGGGCGAAAGGGAACAACTGTGAAGCACGATACGGGAATCCTCTCCACTTGCTTGCAAAAGCACTTCCGACCGACACTCGAGGCGCCGGCCGACCGGCCGCGCCCATGGAAACCTCTGAACTAGCTCATGTTCGCAACCCACTGCAACGCCGAGGAACGCAGATAGAAGTGCATTTCGGCGGGCGGCCACCCCTGCCGAGCCGCGCGGAAAGGTAGCGCAGAAGGACCCGTTGCTCTCCACATGCGACTTTCGCGCCGTCTGCTACTTTTCAGCTTCTCTCGCGATGTCATCAAGCCGGCGCTGGCGGCTGTACGCGTACTCGAGGACCCAAGGCGCCAGGGATGTTTCGCTTGAATCCCTCTCGTTATTGACATAGTAGTCCCCCCAGTAGGTGGTCTGGAAGCCAGGAGTCGCAGTTAGCACAGGCGACCGGTAGGATGAAACGAATGCGAAGGCACTCCACCTGCGTGGACCGAACACCTTCGTCGGTCGCAAAAAGACAGAGTGGACCCGCCTTCGCCGTCCGGTGGCACTGCCGGGACTGCTCCCGCGGATACCCCAACGGCCACTGGACATAGCGGACGTCGGAGAGCTCAATGTCGTACGGAATATGGCTATGGCCGAAGACGTGGATGTCGGGCTGCAGCTCCTGCACTTGCCTCTCTAGGACGGCCGAGCCCACGACCTTCGCCAGCAGCGGCTCGACGAGGAACCGCTTCTCCGGACAGAGTTCCTGTCGTGCGTCCAGTCGTTAAACCATAGTCTTCCGCAGCTGCAAAGCAGCAGAGACCGCAACCGTCACAACGGAAAAACAAACGGAGCATACCTTCCGCGGAAGAAAGTGCGAGAGAGAGAAGCACAGCTTGGGGCTTCGCCCTTCGTGAAGGTCGCTCAGTTCTCGCCCTCCGCACGCTCCGATGGTCAGCTCGCCAAACGCTTCCGCGAGGACCGGTCCGGAGTCGAGGCGGACGAGATCCTCCCTCTTCACAAGGCTTGTCGGCCAGCGGCAGAATCTGAAGTCCGACCATCTCCGCTCGAAGGACGGCACATTCGCGTAGAGCGGCGCCGTCACTTCGTTGGGCAAGTCCGGCTCGCGATCCCAGTCGCCGTGATACCTGAAGGTCCGAGGATCTTGTCACCAGGGCACGGAAGAGAAAGCGGGCAGCGCAGCAGAGGGTTACCATGACTGCAAGGGTACGACGGGGTAGTAGTCGCCGCGATGAAACAACCGCAGCGGCCGCACGTCCACCTCCAGCTCGTCGCAGAGGTCCACCACGCGGCCGAATTTGTCGAACGAGTCCTGCACGCCCAGCTGCTCGTCCTCCTTGCCAACGCACCACAGGTCGTGATTGCCTGCGGCAAACACCACAGCGTCGAACCCGTCCTTGAGCACGCCAAACACGTCCCGCATCACGCTGAGGCGGCTGCTCACGTCTCCGGCGACCAACACGACTTCGTAGTAGCGGCGGTTTCTACGCGAAGTCCGTAAGCATCGTAAGTGTCCTACTTCAACCACCGGGACCGAACCAAAGGTGGCCTTACCCCACCGTGTCCGCAGCTTTCTCCGCGGTTTTGGCAGCGATGATCTTCTCGAGCCACCGGAAATTCGCCGGATGGTCCACGTGTAGATCCGATATGGCCGAGATGCGCAGCTCCACATCCTCAGGAACATTCACGGTGCGCGTCGGACCCTTGCGCAGAGCGTTGTACACGGACTGGAAGCTGCCGCGCTCGCGCGCGGCGCGCGGAAGAGAGAGCGAGTGGCCGCAGCGCCACAGCACCGAGGCCCAAGCGGCGAATTGGAGCCACTGGCGACACCCCATGGTCGCCAAGTGGTCTCAGCTGCCGGAGTGTCAAGGTTACGTCTGCGACGCACCTCTCCCGCGCCACAAGGTGGCGTCTCCGCGCCGCCAACCAGCCGCCGGCGTGGCAAGCGGGCGCACGCAGAAACGCGCTTTGAATCCGCTGCAGTACTCGAGGTAGTACCTAGGTAGCTCCGTGCTTGGTACCAAGTACCAACGCCCATTCACGTCGTGCAGGATCGAGGTGGACGATACCCGATTTTCCCGGACCCCGGACCTCCGGAACCCCGGACCCATCCCGTTCTGCAAGTCCGGACCCGCCCGTGACGGAAGTGCTCGTCAAGGGCCACAGCGCGCCGCTTCAGACCACGTGCTGCCACCCAGCACCTTGCCTTTGCGGTAGAACGTGAAAACCCAGTAAAGTCCGCTGCTGTGGCTCCTGGGAGGGGGGGTAGTAGAAGGGAGGTCGGCATGCCGCATGAGGAGCCTCTGGGCATAGCTGGCAAGCAAGTCGGGCCAGAGTCACGTCATGCGTAGGAGCTCATGCATCCCTCAAGCGAGCAGCGACGCGGCGGCTACGCAGATACTGGGCTGCTACCTCCCAAGGATGGGCTGCTGCCAGAGTTTCTGAGGGTCCATGTCCGATCGATCAGACGCTGCTGCGATCAGGAAGATCTCCGCTCGACCCAGGCCACGAGTTTGCTGACCTGGAGCCAGGCATGTGGCCACTCCTCCGAGGCACAGCGAGGGTTTGGGCTGGTCCTTGGGGGTCGCTTCCTGAACAGGAAGACCGGGGGCTTCGTGCGGAAAGGAGGACGGCAGCTATCCAGGTCGGCAACACAGGGGAACCTCAACGAGGCAATCCACATCACAAAAATGTATGCCGGTTCGCAATACGCCCAAGCAGAAAGCCTGGGCACGTCTCTGCGCGGGAAGGCATCGCTGGTCCCGGAGCACGTGTGCTCGGGTCGCAGGAACGCTGCGTTTACTGCGTCCGGCGGTGAAGCTTTCGAAGAACGCCACCTTCTCGGAACTGCCCACAGTGATTCTCGAAGCGACGACAACAGCATGTCGTCCATTGTGGATGGGAGCGCCTGGGATCAGAGTGCGAATCGCTCAATTGGGTCGACTAGAAACATCAAGGCACGGGTTGTAAGTCTGAGGCTACCGCTGGAAAGCTCGGAAGCCATCGCCGTCGCAGGGGACGCCCAGTCCTGGCGATCAGCTGGCAGAGCGAATGAGGAGAAGGAATTCTCGCGTGCTTGCCCTGGAGCAGCTCGAGAGCGAGAGCAGCTCTGGAGAACGGCAAGCACGGGGCCAACACTTCGAAAAGGCGTCGACTCCGCGGAGCGACTCGCCACCGAGCAGCGTCTGTACGCCGTCCAGCGCGTTGGGGTGGCCGACGGCGAAGGGGAGGAGCCGCTGCATTATCTAGTCCATTCGCAGATACGAGGGTGGAAGATTGCTGACAAGCGGCGAGCAAGGGAGCAACCTCCAAAGGCCACTACGGAGTCGCCCAGAGCACAGCGGATCCTTGGCCATGTGGTTCCAAAGCCCTCGCAACTTCGAGCGCGCGAGCGCGAAGCCGAAGTAGCAACCTTGAAGCGTCTTCAACCACGCATCCCAAGGAGATTGCTTGAAGAGGCGATCCGCAAGTACAAAAAGGGCGACAAAGGTCGGGCAAATGTGGGAGAAGCAACGGCCGAATGCTTGACGCAGCTGCGCCTTTTGGTTGAGAACGCATCATGATACGAATGACAGGGCATCTTCGTCGAGATGCATCGGAAGAAGGCAGTACCAGTCTTTGCAAGATGCACGGTGTCGCATTCTGGATTGTGATACGCTGCCAACAGCGGCCGTGGCATGCCAGGCATCGACGCTGTTCTCTACGCCCTTGACGCCGCTTCAGCTCATCAAGGATGAGCTCTATGTTCGGTCCTTCGTCCGTCGCCGCTTGCTCGCTTTCTTCATGGCCTTTGTCCGCGCACGATTGACCTTTGTGTTGCTGGCGGGGCTGATGATTGTTCCTGCTCGTAGTTTGATAGGAGCGCGAGAGAGATGCTTTGAAACCTGCGCAGTGTTCCAATCACGCCCGAGCGGTAGTGCCATTGCCCGCTCATACTGCTCCCTTGAGGTGAAAGGATATGGAACCTCGCCGACCTGCAGAGAAGTGGCCGCTGCCGTGTTTCGCCGCTCCGAGATGACCTGCAGGGAGGCAAGAAGGCGAGGAAGGATGATGAACCGTTGGCAGCGGATGTCCACCCCTGCCTGGCTTGCGCCCTTACCACTTTGTCCATTCCCGCGTCCTTTCGGAGCTTGAGCAGCTGCTCCCGCTTCTCTTCCTTTTCTCGGCGGAGCTGCCGTTTAAGCATCTTCTGCTTGCGACTCTTCTTCACACCGAATCCGGTCCAGGATCCCCACCCATTCTGATCATCTTCGTCCACCATTTTCCGAGCGCGTTTTCTCTGCCTCCGGCTTTTGCCCTCGGATATCTCGTCTTCCACCTCTTGCATCTTCTCCACCGCGAGCTCTTCCATGACTTCATCGATCACCGGGTCGGCGAATGCTTCCTTCACCATCGCCTCTTTCGACATGTTGGACACCTTCTTGGCCGACTCCTTGGCCGACTCCTTGGTCTTGTCGCTTCGGCCGGTGGCCTTTCCTTTGCCTTTGCCTTCCTTCTTGCCTTCGCCTTCGCCTTCGCCTTCACCTTCGCCTTCGCCTTCGCCTTCACCTTCGCCTTCACCTTCACCTTCGCCTTCGCCTTCGCCTTTCTTTGTTGCTTTCTCCACCTGCTTTGACGTCTGTAAGCTCGTTCCCCGCTTCTTCCGAGAGCCGTTTCGCTTGGCTGTATCTGCCTTGGATGCATTGCCGAGCACGATGCGAAGCCCCTCGTCGATGGTCGAGCTGTGCTGGACTGCTGCATCTTGCTGCTTCTGCTTCTTCTGCTGCTTCAGCTTTTTCTGCTTGGCACTCGCGCCTGCCTGAGGCCCTCGCAGCCAAGGGTTCTGCTGAGTTGCCGATGACCCGAGTTCTTCGCTGTCGGACGCGGGAGTGGGGTCCGGTGGCGGCACCGAAGGCCCGGCATGTCCTTCGGAAGTCCCTGCTGGTTTTCGCTCGTTGCCGTCGATGACAACGGTGACTCCCACGTCTCCGCTGTCGGCGTGTCCGCCATTCTGTTCCGTCGTGTGGCCGCGAAATGTCACTTGCACATCGTCATTCGTCCACGACTCCTGAAGGTCTGAAGGCTTGCGGAATCCATTCACAGTCACTGTTTGAGTCCCCTCCTCGGTGTCCCCGCCCGCGGTCTCTTCGGCTTCTTCTAGCTCCTCCAGCAGCGCTTCTGCTTCGCGTCTGGCCTGCTCGCGCTGCCGCTTTCGGGCTCGCTGCATGAACGCCATCCCGAACAAGCCTTTCCTGGGCTCGTCCCCGCCGAAGTCCTCTTCGTCATCAATCTCCTCAAGAAGCTCCTTGGCCTTCCCCTTGGCGGCCTTGACGGCCTCCTCCGCTAGCTTCTCATCGTCCTCGTCGTCTCCCACGTTGAGGTCCCATTCTCCACTGGAGTCCGACTCATTCCCCTTCTTGTCGTCCGGCCGAAGGCCCATCTTCTTCCTCAACTCTTGTCCGAGCCGCAGCTGCGCGAAGACAGCGGACCTCTCCTCAGAATCCGCTTTGCTGCCCCTCTGCATCACTCGCTTGGCCCACTTCGACGTGCTCCTGTGCTTCAGGGACATCCTCTCTCGGATCCGTTCCTCAAGCTGCTCGTCCGTGTTTGCAGTGTCGTTCTCGCCTTCGCCTGCTGCCCGACGCTCGCGCTCCCGCTTGCGGCGCTGGATTCGGCGGAAGACCTTACTCTTGATCTTGTTCGCTCTGCGCCTCTTCGCCTCCTCGTAAAAAAGCAGGTTCCGCATCTTCATGACGGCGGCGCGCTTAGCTTTGACTTCCTCCACCGTTAGTTCCCCTCCCTCGAGGCCTTCGACGTCCATGCTGGCGAAGTCCTTCTGGCCAATGCCGTCGATCCTGTCCTTCTGCGCGCCGGCCTTCTGCAGAAGCTCGCTCACGCTTTTCTCCAAGTCTGTGACGGGCACGAAGGCTTCCACCAGGGAAGCCGTTGTGATGTTCACCCGCGCGTTGTTGCTGAAGTTGAGATGCTCTGCTCGTCGAGACGCCTGCACCACCCCCGTCCACTTGTCCATGTCCTTGCTCCGCCCCTCGTATGCAATCTTCCGAGCTGCGCGTTCCTCGTGCACTCTGGCGGCCCTCGGCACAACGGCGCTTGCGGAAGCGGGGGGCGCACTCTCCGACGATTCGCCTCGCAGAGCTGCTACGCTGAGGCCGCCTGCGCTGGCCGTGATCCCAGCTGCGAGCTCGCGTTCTTCGCCGAGCTGGGACACAAAATGCTGTGCATTCCGTGCCTTCGCTTCCTTCAGCTTTGCAAGAGTCCCAAGGCCTTCCACAGCTGCGAGAAGAGCCCGGTGGTTCACAGTCGTCCTTTCCTCTTTCTCTTGCTCCTCCTCTTCTTCTTTCGCTTCCTCAGCATCCTCCTCCTCCTCCTCCTCAGCATCCTCCTCCTCCTCCTCCTCATCATCATGATCTTGGTCATCGCGAACTTCTTCCAGCTCTCCATTTTCATCATTATCTTCTTCTTCTTCTTCTTCCTCCTCCTCCTCCTCCTCCTCCTCGCCATAGGTATCGCGTTCGGTTTCGTTTTCGACTTTGTCGTGGTCCTCCTCAACTTCATCTTCCCATTCCTCGACTTCCTCAGCCTCGTCTACGTCGCCTTCGCCAAGGTGGCCGTCTTCTTCATTTTTTGCGGATCTCCTGCGCTCCTGCAGACGCTCCAGTACATCTCCATAGAGCTCTTCGTCATTGGAGTCAAACGCCTCGTCTTCCTCGATCTCTTCGTCGTCGTCCGCGCGGATCTGTGTCTCACAGATGAGAGGCGAGGCTGGCGCCAGGGATCATTCTGCGGTGTACGCAGGAAAAGAACCACTCACCTTCGCGCTCTCCCGGGGGCCGACGTCCTCTTCCGACAGACACCGGCGTCCTGCCCGCTTCTCTGCCGCTTTTCCGCCTCGCTTGCCTTTCCCCATTGGTTCAGCACCTTGGAACAAGTTCTTGAGACTCAGCGACGCATCGGACGAGGCACGCGCATCTTCAAGCGCGCGACACGGCGCAGGAGAGTCCGGACAATCGCTGAAGAGTCTGCGACGGCTTTCTCGTCTTCGCTGTTTGGGAGTTTGGGAGCTGTGTTGTTGTTTTCATTATTGCTGGACCTCCGCCTTTCTCCTTTGTGCACCTTAGCGATATTGATGATGTCCGTCGCGATCTGGATCGATCGATCGCGGGACTTCGGGTCTTCGGGTTTCGATTTGGAATTTTAGGAGAATTTCAGATTTTAGCTTTGGCCTGGCAACGTGCGTACTGGCCTTGCGAAGACGTTGGTCGGTCCGTCTGTCCAGTCCCTGGTCGTTGCGTCACCGGCCGCGGAAGGGACCAACAGCAATTGGACAACGGTTCCTTGCGGTGATCTTTGCTGCATGTGTGATATGTCCCTTTTGATCGATTCATTCGTTTCGCGTTAGGATTGCGTCAATATCTGCTGCCAAAGGCCTCCGCAATTGGCCCTGCGGCGAAAGTACCAAGATCTTTTGCCGTTTCATCTGCGTTTCACACAGCTCCACAAGAAACTCCGAGATCCAAGAACCTCTGGAGAAGGCGCAAAGCGTCATGCGCCCTTGAAAGCGTGTACAACACCGAAACGCCGGCCCGGTCCGTCCGCAGTCCCCCACCACCCACCTTGCCTCGGAAGACTCAACCCACGCGAGGAGCAAGTCCGAAGCGAGGTCAGAGTTGCGAAGGCAAAGCGGCCCTCACCCACTTAACGATAGCGTGCGGCACGTCGTTTGGTTTCGCTCCGCCCAGGTCCGGGCGCCCCCGCGCAGCCGCCTCCTCGGGCTCATCTCCACGCCTCGCGGATCTGCGCGCTTCGGAGGCGACAGAAGGTGCGCCGAGCGGCGGCGAGCCGCGCGCGGAGATCCACCCACTCTCCGGCCTAGAGTACAGAGGAAAAGAAGGGATTCGGGTCAGAGCTTGTGTCGCGTGGGTGCTGCGAGGGAAGCGCACGCAAGATGCGTCTCCGCCGACGCTTCTGCAGCTCGTCCAGTTCGTGCCAGCGCCCGTGATGCTTCCGTCCGAGACGCGCTCGACCTTGTGGCGCGTCTTCTGCGAGGGGGAGAGAAACGAAGGATCTTTTGCGTCCTGCCGGGCAGAAGTCGCCACGCAGCGTCTCTGCGCTCCCCCAAGTTTGACGTGGTTGGTGCCAAAGCATGTCAGAGGGCCTCTGGAGCAGCGCGAGAGGGAAGAATTGGGCTGCGATGGCCGTCGGAAGGATAGTGGCGGTCGTCAGCGAGCTACAGATTCAGAGGCAGATCTTCGTCCCCGTGCCCGACGCGAGAAGCATGGAGCCGAGTGCGGCGATGGCACGGAACTAACCTCGTCTCCTTTCCACAGACTGCGCCGCGCACTCGCGGCGAACCAGGATTGATTTGGCCCGTGAGGCCGCTGCGGCGGCGATGCCGTCGTCGGCGGGTCCTCATGCACGGCCTGAGGAAGTCGGGATGGGAAAGAGCCGGAAGCGAAGAGCACCCGCGTTGGGGCCCATGAGCGACGTGGATGCCGTGGTGGGAGAGGGCTTCTTCCGAGACGCGCTGCGGCAGAACGCAAGGTGCGGCAGACCCAGGTCGTTGGATTTTCCGTCTTGGATTCCCGGGATCCCCGGTGACGCCGAATCTTCTCCACAGGGTCGAAGCCCGCTACTGCGAGCGGCCGCGATGGGCGACGGGGAGAGTGCACAAGGTGGCAGCACATGGAACATGCGTGCATGGCTAGAAACGAAGACGCGCTTCCTAACGCTTCCTTGCTTGCCGCCCAGGTGAATGGCCCCGAGCTCAGCTACGACATCAAGTACGACGATGGTGTCGTGGAAAGAGAAGTGGCACCGCACCTGGTCCGGGCGACGGGCCGGGACACCCCCGAACTGAGTGGAGCCAGCGCGTCCCTGAACCTCCTGGAGCGACAGAGCCCTCGGTCGGTGGCGACTCCGAACAGGGAGAAACAGGGGAACGGCGCGGGCGCTGACGGAGACGAAGGCTCCGGGAATGATGTGGGCGACAGCGACGCCACGACGACGAGCGATGGATGCAGTTCGGGGGATGAGTCTGACGAGAAGGACTCAGCACGCTCCACTCCTTGTCCCAGTCGGAAGAACAGCAACGACTGCTTGGCTGCGCAAGATGAGGCGGCTTCGTCGACGCAGGAGACTCAGCCGCTGACTGGATCAGATGAGCCGATGGAAATGGATGCTCCCGAGGCGAGGGTAGCTCCTCAGGCGGATTTGGGCGGGCCGTGTGATCGGCCTCCGGCCTTCGCCAAGTCCGCGGCTCCTGCTGTGGACGCGCGCTCGGAGTCGATGCATGCGGGATTCGGGCAGAACAAGTCGCAGATGGAGCCTTCGGCAGGGCAGAAGCAGGCCCCCCCGCGCGAAAGCAGTCCGCCGTGTGAAGCGGCAGCTCGCGGAGCCTGCGCTGGGGAACTTGGGAGGTCTGCAAACCCAGCGGGCGGTCTCCATCAGCCTTCGTCGGAGGCCGACGCCAAGCCGAGCGGCCCAGACGATGTGGAGCTGAACCACACCCTTTCCGAAGCAGAAGTCCCGCTAGACAAGGCGCTCGCATGCTGCAGCACCATGAGGGAGAAGCTTCTCAAGAGCGATGAGTTGCGCTTCTTGGATGCCGTGCGGAAGCACGGCACGAAGAAGCAGATTTTGTCTCTGAAAGGAGCGCTCGAGAAGGAACGGCAGGCTCTTCGGGAGAGCATCGCTGACATGATGCAGAAGAACGGCCTCTCGCAGAAGTCCGCCAAGTCAAAGACCGGCCAGAAGAGGCACGCCTCTGGGATGCCAGGGCAGGCCCCCAAGCCGTGTCCAAGCCAGCAACGCCTCAGTAAAGCGAAGCTACATCCCATGCGAAAAGGCGGTCTTGCCATGCCCTCCGCTGCTGGAAGCGCCTTAGCTGCGGGGGCAGCGTCTGCCTCGGCAAGCGCTGTCAATGCCAGGTCCCTGGAGCTGAAGAAGCATCCATGGACACCAAACACGAATGGGAGTGGGGCCCTAGACCTCGGCGTGGACTCCATGACGCTGACCCAGGCGCAGCAGGCGAACATGGTTGCGGCTGTGAATCTTGTGAACGGCACAAGCTTGGCGCATGGCAGCCCAGGAGTTTGCCAGAATGCCAAGCGGAGAAAACTGAGCGGGGCGGCCAATCAAGCGGGAGGTGCATCCGGGAAGAAGAACGCTGGCGTCAAGGGCCTTGGGATGGCACAGTTGGGGAACCCGGGGAATGGGGCAAGTTCATCGCACCAGTCGGCAGCCCTCGGGTATTCTCAGAACCCCGCAATGCTGAACCACGGCCTCAACATCAACATGCAGGCGTTGAACGCGCTATCTTTGAACCCTCTGGCGAATGCTGCGAAAGCTGCTGCGATAATAGCGGCTGCTTTGCAGCAACGAGGCGGGCTCATGCAGCAGCAGGCGATCCACCAACCAGTTCAGAGAAAGAAGTCGTCGAACAATCTGGCCGGGTCTGGTGGTGCTGCGAAGAAGGCGGAGAAGGACGCCCCGACGAGTGGCAGAGCCTCTCCGAATCAGGGGTTCAGCGCCCTGACTCCGGCCAACACGCCGAATGCCAAGATGCCAACCGAGTGTACGAACGTCGCCGCGGTGAGGTTGGCGCATCGGCTGAACGAAGCTCCTGCCATGCCGAAAGCTGCGACAGTGGCAAATAACATGCCAAGCCAGCCGGTCTGCCCGCAGAGGCAGGCCGCAGCAGTCGCGTCTCTGAATGTGGCTGCATCATCGTCGTAGGCGGTCATCCTTGTGGCTGGCATTCATCATCGGCATCGGCATCGGCATCGGGGCATTCGGCGTCGTTATCGGCATCCATCGTCGTCGTGGGCGCCAACAACTGGGTGCACAAACCTATCTTGGAGGCACTGGACGCTTGTTTTTTTTCCTTTGAGATCATTTTGTGCGAATCAGAAGGCTCTCTCGGTACTAGAGGGGCGTGCCGCTAGCGCCATATGCTAGGGCCGTGTACGTTCAGGGTGCTTGTTCACCGGTACACTGTGTATATAGGGAATCGTGTCCCAATTTTGGGGTTTGGAAGCGGCTTCGTCTGTCTTTTTCCAGCCTGGTTAACATCTGTTTCAAGGTTTTGAGACGTATCAGAAGAGCCTTCGGGTCCTGTTCTCAGCTCGGCTGATATCGAGTAATAGAGTATCGTAAGCAGTTGTCGATTGCCTGACAACTCTTGCAAGTTCCTTGGTGCTGGAGCAGCGATGCAAACGGGGGAAGAGAGCTACGGCTCGTCCTTCGTGTGCGCGCGGCATTGCTGATGAAAAGAGATCTGTTTCTCGGTCTTCAGCTTCTTTTGGCATGGGGATTACTGTAAGTTGACGGAATTCGGCCATCCTGTTGAGACACCTCCAATCCTTGACCTTCAGCGGTCACTTGATCCGAGTCGCATCCTGCACCTGCCCGATGTATCTTGTCTTGTCTTGCATTTCGCTTAGTTGCGGTCATTGCCGTGCGGTCGTAGCACCTTCTCTAGCAGCGCTGTTCATCTTGCGGTGGGCACAACATCTGGAAGGGTGCGCTATCGGAAAACGCTCGCGATGGTGCTGTAAGCCCGGCCAGCGAGGCTTGTGGATGATGGCGAGGCTGGCAAGGGGGATGTATCTTGGAAGGCTTTCTCAAACACGCGATCTACGGCGGCATCGGCCTCGTCGGGAAAGATGTTGGCCGTCGCGGACTTTGCACAATTCCTGGTGCACCTTCGACGAAGCCAGGGCAGCATCCTATCCAGAGCTGCGCAGAGCTTAGCCATCATTCGCCTTGCATACTTTGAAAACACCTGGAGCCATCGCGCTCCCACAAACTCACGAAGCG
>JAAMXY010000455.1:0-26176 GCA_019677205.1 Pinguiococcus pyrenoidosus | reverse complement strand
CGCTCCGGCGTCCTGGAGGACAGCGAAAGATGTGGCAGAACTTCACTCTTCCGGCCACAGTGGACGACCTCACCGCCGCATCAGGCGGTGTCCCCGGGGTGGTCTCCGGCGCCATCGTGCTCGTCTTTCTTCTGGTCGCAGCGTCCACCAGGGAGCTCTTCAACGTACGCCACCGCAGCTTTGGGAAGGCCTCGGCGTCGCAAGGGCCAAAGTGATCGGTTTGCTTTGCCGTTTACCTCTTCAGGTGGAGAAGCAGTTCACGTTCTACGCGAGCTACCATGATCACCCCGTGAACCAGTGGATACACTTCATGTGCATCTGGCCCATCATGTGGACCAGCCTCGTCTTCTTCGCGGGAACTCGGCCGGTCCTGCCTCTGCCAGAATCGGCCGCAATGCTCGCGGATCTCGGCGTCGAGTTCGACTGGGCGTTCATCATCTCTGTGATCTACGCCACGTACTACATCTTACTCGAGAAGCGCCTCGCGGGCGTCGTCGGTGCCGCCATGGTCATGGCCTGCTGTGTGACAGCCAGCTACTTTGCGAAAGAAGGGGTGCGTCGCATGGATGGGCAGAAAAACCTGGGACGCCGTCGTTGCAAAAACGTAAAAAGGAAATGGGAAAGACAGGAAAATTGAAGAAGATGTCTAAACATTTTGACAGGAGAGCTACCTGGGAGTGGAGCCGTGGCGCGTGGCGCTCGTGGTCAACGTGTCTGCGTGGATTGGCCAGTTCCTCGGCCACGGCATCTGGGAGAGGCGCGCCCCTGCGCTGAGAGACAACTTCACGCAGGCCTTCCTCATGGCACCCATCTTTGTGCTGCTGGAGTTCTTCTTTCGCTTTGGATACCGACGCGAGATGCGGGAGAGAGTTTCGACGAAGGTCGCACTCAATATCGCCGAGTTCAGGCAGGCATCGAAGGCGAAGGCCGCCTAGCGGCTTCGCGCAAGAGCACAGATGCAGTTCAGCCTTTGGTTGGACTGCGAGTGCTTGGCCCATGAGACACCATACGACATAATTGCTGCCTTTCCGTCGTCTGCTGACGCCCTGTACAACCCGATCTATGGAGATAAGCTACTATGTACAGTTCCCCGCCTTTCTTGTTGCCTGATCTTCGCGTCGATGCTGCTCTCTATCACTTCAAAAAGACGCTGATGCCAATTCTGTCGTAGCCTTCAGGGCAATTCACATCACCACCACAGCCGATGTGACACCCCTTCCGATGCGCGCGTAACTGTCAGGCGCATCTCACTTCACACATTCCGTTCGCGTTGGGCACGCTTTGGACCGTCATCCGCTTCCTTTCTATCCGGTATTCTCCAGCAGCCTCACGCTCTACGCCTCCGCCGCCGCCGTCAATCCGTGCCCAGCACCCAAGAAACACCAGTGCGGGATGCTCGTAGGCTCACGTCACAACTCCGAGCACACGCATCCCGCACGAAGCAATGAAAAGCTACCGACCACAGCAGCTCGTTGCACCTATACCCCAGTCGACTCGCCATGCACATCCATGCACAGAAGGAACCACGTGTAGTCAACTATTAAACCTCCCGGCTTCTGTGCAGTCACCTTAGAAGATAGAGGGAGACCGGAGATCTCTCCATCCTACGCATTCCCGTTCTCCGGTTAGTGGAGATCGCCGAGGCGCGTCGCACCAGCTTGGATCACTCACCGCATCTACGGCGACCGCCAGCCGCGCCTTTATGCTCACTCCTCCAAAAATAGTCACAAGAGTGTACCTATACCTATGCTATCACAGCCACCACAAGCCCGCTGCCGTTGGCAAGGGCGGTGAGCGCAACCACCTGACACGCCTCGTTCACCGCCGCACCGCCTCCGTGCAAGGGCTCGCACACTAGACGAAGCATCCCCTATCGGAGCCTCCATCGAACACCACACAGACGGGACATCACGCCCTTTCGTCGCACGGCGAGCCCGAACGGGACGCAGTCCGAGGACTCTCCTCCCGCGTGCGGTCTCCGGGCAGCGACGAAAGCCCGCAAGGGAAGCTCTCGGGGCGTTGCCGCTACGGAGCACCTCGCCACGCAACGCAGAGTCTTTGATCTCGTGTCAATCTTACGAGTTGATCCTCTGCCGCTTCGCCTGCGTGAGGAAGGATATCCTGGCGGAATCCGACGTGGCGCCGGGGCCCCTCGGGAAGGCCAGGTCGTCCAGGCGAGGCCTGTCGCCGCGTGCGTGGTGCTTGTGATGAAGGTTGCCAGAGGCGGACTTGGGCTCTACTCTACCACCGCGCGTCGCTAGCAAGGAGAATGGCGCACCCGGCGGCCGGAGTGCGTTTGGAAAGCCGTCGGCCTCGGCGAATCCGCGTTCACGATCCGCCGCCTTGGCCTCGTCTATGCCGTTCTGGGTCCTGCGCGCGGCGGAAGCGATCGTTGACTAAGGCGAGGGCGGCAATCCGGCGAGGGCTCGCTGGCACGGCGTACCTCTTGTGGCTCACACCAGAAGACGGGGAAGGAGGCGGCATGCGAGCGTCCCGCGCCTGCACAAGCACCTGCAGCGCGATCATCTCGGAGTCGTCCAGCCCCTGGAGGTGCGGCTGGGCCGGCGGGTTGTCCCGCTGCTTCCGCTGGCGTCGGAACGAGCGGCTCCTTGCTATCTCATCCTGGCGCAGCATCTCGGCCCTGCGTTGGTCGAGCCGTGCGAGCATGTCATCTATACTTTGGTCCAGGCCCTTGGACTCCGCCGAGACCGCCGCCTGGCCCGGGTCGCTCAGGTCGGAGACCTCGATCTGGTCGTCGAGAAGGGCCCACTTGCCATTCACGTACGCCTCCTTCCCTTCGCGGCTGAGCTTCGCGAAGTACTTCTGCGCGTGGCTGCGGATCTGCGCGCTGGTGCGCGTCTTGATGTTCTGCGCCACCTTCTTCCATTCCCGGCCGTACGTTCGGAGGCCGAGCAGGAAGGCCTCGTGCTCCTCCCGCGTCCACCTGCCCACGTGCTTGCCATCCGTATCCACGCTGCAGGCCTTGGGCACGGTCTTCATCACGTTCGCGCCGCCGGTGGCGCCCTTCGCCCTGCCCCCTACGTGTGCCAGCTCCGCGTGGCCGCTCGCGGGCTTGATGGCCGCTGGGGCGCCGCGGACCTTGGCGCCCTTGGCAAGCATGTGCGTCCTGGACGGCATCTGCGCCACGAGCAGGGCTCCGGGCGGCGGCAGCGCCGCCGGGTGCAGCAGGGGCTGGCCTCGCAGCACTGGTTGGCCACGTTCTGCCGGCGTGGCTAGGGCGTCTCGCAGCCGATGGTTCTGCGGGAAGTTCATGTGGCCAAACGGGCCACTCTCGGGCGGCCGCACGGTCTTCATAGAGCTGTCGCGCGGGGCGTCGGCCGCAAACCGCGCGCGGTCGCTGGCAAGGCGGAACGCCGCAGTGCCTGGCCTCGTCTCGCTCGCCGGCCGGTCAGCACCGCGGGGCTCCAGCGTTTTGTGCGCGCCGAGGCCACTCCGCCTCCCGGACGCTCGGCTCGCAGCGGAGCCCGTGGACACGCGGTCTACGTGCAAGGCGGCTGGCACTGCTGGCGCGGCCGGTGCGCGTGCTGCGGCGAGCTCGTCCGGGGCAACGTTTCGAACACTGGGACGAAGCCCGCACGAAGCGCGCCACTGGCCGGACCGGACGCGTCTGGCGGCGCAGCTGCGTCGCGCGACACCGTTCGCGAGGCCTCTCGACGGCGACGGGACGCCGGGGCGCGCGCGTTGAGCAGCGCAGGGAGCGGCTTCGGCCGTGAGAGGACGGAGACGTCGAGAGAATGCGGGGGAACTCGGTTTTGCGCAAGTCGGCTGGCCGGCGCTCCCACTGGTCGCCAGCTCCGCTTCGGCTTGCTGACTCGGTGTAGAGCTTGCGTAGGTGGGGCTGCCAGCGAATCATGGCCGGCAATGGCGCAGGCCCATTGGCCTAATCCGGGGGACCTTCAGCTGAAGAAGCTGCTCGACTTCACCGCGGCCGAGACACTCTCGCTGACGTCAGAGCGGAGCTGTACGGCGAGCACTTTGTGGCCGATCCCGCGCGAGCCAGCCAACCCCGCGCAAGGCGGACTTGAGGAAGCGTGTCCTTCGCCGCAAGCTGCTCGCTTGTGCGACAGCTGCGGTTGCCGGCTTCTTGAACATCGCGCAAGCTCCCCGTGTCCATGGCGCCGATTGAGCGCTGCCGTGGGACGTCAGACTTGTGACGATGGCCGCGAAACGGACCAATGGCTCGGGCGAGTTCAAATCCGTAGCGCCACGAATCAACCGCCTAAATTGACCCTGCAACTTTAAAATTGGCGACTTCAATGATGCGGCCAATCCGCACGAGGAAGAATCCAAAAGCACCCAATGCCGCCGCCCCCGGCCTCGCAGACCGACACGGAATCACGGAATTCGCGCGTAGCGCGCGAGGAAGATAAAAGACCGCTCGATGACGCAGCGCGGCATCCATTGGACACGCACGCGAGCTGCCAGCCCAGCGCAAGAACGAAGAAAAAATGAAAGTGCTCCATCACGTCATCGTCGCCCTCTCTCGTGGAGGAAAAAGGATGTGCAAACTGATGATGCATCGACGAGCGAGCGAAGGTTCCCTGAGAAGAACGACGCTGGCAAGCCGCCGGCACGCCGCCTCCTCTCGTTGCTTGACGAAGCTCGCAAGCTCACACCTCTTCAGCAAGCGGAGGTTCTGAGCCGCTGGCTCTGCGGGGAGAGGCATTCTGCGCGTGGCTGAATCTTGCTTGCGTCGAGCACGAGGAAGCAAGCGCTCGGTTGCTTCCTGCTGCCTGGCCGTCCAGCTTCTTGCTTAGCTAACACTATACCAGGCAGCAGGCAGAATTGACCGGACACTGGGCATCGGGGCTCGAGCACAGGAAGGGTTGTGCAGATGCACAGACCAAGGAAGCTTCGAAGGCAATAAAAAGGCTTCGAGGCGACCAACCTGCATCGTCTGGGCCTCGGCCTTACCCCGTCGTAGAATTCTAGAATTCATCACACACCGGAGCTTCGTCCGTCCGTCCGTCCGTCCGTCCGTCCGTCCGTCCTACAGAATGTCTCTTTCCATCCGTCACGCAGAGCGCGTTACCGGACCAACGCCGTTTCGGCCGCGCAGCTGACCATTGGAAGATCGGAGAGTCACTTGTGCTGCGCAGCCGCCATGTCGAACGACGCGGCGGACGAGGCGGCCGCTCCCAAGGAGACCGAAGCGATTGCGGCGGAGCTGCGTGGCCAGGTGGCGGAGCTGGAGGCGGCGCTGAAGGAGTCGTCATCGCGGCGGTATGGCGCGCAACACGAGTGCGACTCGACGCGCACGATGTTGGAGCAGGTGCGGGCGGAGATCCAGGAGATGGACAAGGGGCTGGAGCGCGCCGACCTGCGGCAGGAGGAGTCGGAGCGGAGCCACCGCATGGAGAAAGAGGTGTACGAGCACAAAATCTGCCATCTCAAGTACCAGCACGAAATGCTGTTGGCGGTACTGGAAGACGAGCTGAACACGGACCTGAAGAGCGAGGCGGAGGGCCACGCGCAGCGCCGGGAGGCGCTGCTGGAGCGGATCCGCGGCCTCCGCGCCCAGTATGCCGCACTGGAGACGGACAAGGAGGTGGAAGTCCGCCGGATTGACGAGCAGTTTGACAAGCTGTACAAGCGCCGACAGCAGGAGCTCTTTGACCAGCGCATCGGAGACCTGTGCCGCCGCCTGGACAAGCGACTTGAGGAGTGGAAGGAGAAGACTCTGTTCCGGACGAAGCTTGACGTGTACGAGCTCACGGAGCGGAAGAACGAGCATATTCGAACGCTCACGGAGAACCATCAGCACGCGTTCGAGCAGATGAAGGAATACTACACGTCCATCACCAAGGGCAACATTGACTTGATCAACGAGTACCGCACGACCCTCGAGACCACTCGGAAGCGGATCGCGCACGTCCGAGAGGAAGCCAAGACCGTGTCGGTGGAGAACGAGGCCTTGCGCCAGCCGTTGGCGCAGACGCTGGCGCAGCAGCAGGGCCTTGCGAACCAACTGCTGCTGCGAGAGAAGGACCTGGCATCCTTGGAGTTCGCCAAGCAGCGGCTCAAGAAGGGCAGGAGTAGGCAGGCAAGGCTGGTCAAGGAGCGCGACGAGCTGAAGATCCAACTGGACAGGTGCAAGCAGGGCATCCAGGCGATGGAGGAAGCCTTCGAGGACGCAATCCAACAGATCCGCGAGAGGAATGCGGCCACGGACGAGCTGATGCAGGACTTTGAGGCGACGCAGACGAACTTTGACGGGCTGAAGGGCGTCTTCCGGGAGGGCATACAGCACATGCGCAGCAAAGAGGAGGCGGCGCAAATGCACATGTCCGACTTGGTGCCCGAAACCGAGGAGTTGTAGGCGGCAACGACGGTGATGCTTGGTGCTGTGGGCACTGCCTGGTGCGGTGGGCACTGCCTGGTGCTGTGAGCGCTGCCGGATGTTGAAAGGATAACTTGGGCATTTCGTCAGATTCCGGCGCCTTCAAACGCTTTCTTTACAAGCTCCTCCGTTAGAAACAGAGCTGCGTTCGCGGGGAAGGCACGGAGGAGCGCGGGTCTCAAGCCGCTGTACAGGCCGCTGATTCCCCGCTCCCTGTACACCATGCTCAGGGTAGGCCAGAAGTCTCCAGCGACGCGAGAATTCCAGTTGGTCTGAACGATGGACTTGGGCACATCCGCCGGCATGACAGCCGCCCAGCCCGCCATCCCAGCGAGGCCGCCGGCCAGGAAGAATCTGGCTTCGTCCGGCACAGCGGGCGTGTACGTTTTCATCAGATGCCCAAAGAGCTCGTAGCTCCCGAAGAAGAAGGCGTAGAAGGGCCCATCCCTCATGATCTGCGCCTCCAAGCCCGCGAAGAAGCCGGGCAGGCCCCTCGTCTGCCAGATGCGCTGCGTGACCTGCCAGCTGCTCAGCGCGTCCTTCTTGCCTCCGCTTCCCTCCAGCTGCGTGAGCGCCTTGACCACCTCGCTGGGACACAGCACGAGCGAGGCGCAGCAGCCCGTGAAGTACCCCAGCATGAACTCTCGCGCGATGCTGCTCGCGAAGCCGCTGTCTTCCGCCCCCGGAAACATGCGCTTCAGCTGCCCTCTCACTCCGAACGCCACCGCATTCTCCGCGATCATGCCCATCGCGGTGGGAACTGCTCCTTTCCAGAGGGCCGTCACGCCTTCCTGGCGCGCAGTGGCCACCGCGGCCACCAGCGGGTTGGAGTACAGCTCGGGAGCGGCTTGCAAGCGCACTTTCACCGTGTCGAAGGGCTGCCCCGCATAGCAGCAGGCGATGGAGCCCGCCGAGGCGGACATCACCTCTCGGAAGCTCTGGCGCAAGCTGAACACCGCGGACTTGTCATCTGCGCCCTCCATCTCCATCTTTGCTGCCGCTGGTAGACCAGCGGAGTGGAATTTGAAGTGCACAATAACCGATTTTGACTTATGGCAGCCATGATATGCAATGTATTAGTCAACTTCGGGAACCAGATTGTGCTATTCTGGTCAAATCCTTTGCAGACGGCGGCAATTTTCTCCCGGTCGACACGTCAAGTCAGCGTGATGAGCCACAGATTTCGGTGCTGCAGTATATCTGCGCTGGCGTCTCTCGTGGCAACAGCGGACTGCATCTCCGAAGCTCGGCGAGAGGCCACTACCACGCGCGCGCCAAGCGAGACAACGCCGCGCTCCAACACCGAGCTCAGCGTCTCTCTCATATCCATGAAAGCGGCGAGCGCGGCTTCCCAGCGACCCATTTGAGCCAGCACGATGACCAGATTCTGCTTCACGTGGATCAGCTCCAGTTCGACGCCCAGATCGCCGTCGCGAAGACTTCCATACAAAGCCATTGCCTCGCGCAGTTGAGAAATGGCCCAGTCTGAGTCGCGCGGGTTGTCCGTGGCGTTCGACCTGGTGTCGTGGAACAGCCCGCTGGCCGCTGCGATGGCGGCTCCATTGAGCAGCCTCGGTCTCTGGATGCTAGACTGGATGAAGTTGCCTCCCAGGGCCGCGAAGAACAGCTGCTGCGTTGTGGATGGATGTTCGCCACGGAAGATACGGCACACGGCGATCATGAAAGCAGCTTCGCGCGTTCCCGCTTGGTAGGCGCGTGCGCAATGCTCGACGCATTCCAAGTAGTCGGCTGTCTCGTAGCGCATGCGACACAGCAGAAAGTGAGCCTCGCCGAGGGACGCGTCGTAGCCCACCGCTGCAGAGGAGTTGCCAATCGCGTGCGTCAGGTGGTCGAAGAGCACTGGAGAGTCGCGCTGAAGCTCCTGCAAGGGCCTGCTCGGCTGCTCGAGCCATTCCAAGCCTCCCTGCGCCTTGAAGAGCGCCCAGTGCTCGTTTGCAATCCCAAACAGGGTCTGCGCGTCGGCGGGGTAAACCTGTAGCGTCTTGTGGAACAGCGACATCTGCGACGTCCAAGCTGCGTTTCTCTCCCACGTTCTGCACCCACATAGAGCGACGAGAGAAGCAAGGCAGATGGCGACCGCGGCCCTTGGAAGGCCGTGGAGCTCGGCATGGCGACGCCCGGTGAACGATTTCCTCGCGTGCTGCAGGACCGAATCAAGGAGCGCGGCCAGCGCCGCGTGAATCCCCAGAGACGGCAGATACATTACTCGATCTGCGATCAGCAGGCCGACGGGGAAGAATGCGTGGGACGCCGGCGCGTAAAAGCACGCGAACCACGCGAGACAGGCCCGCAGGAAGCTCCAACTTGGGTCGGCCTTCCGGCGGCGAAACGTCGCCAAGAAGGCGGACCAAAAGATCGCGTGTCCAAGCACTGAAGCGACGTTCCGCCAGTCGCGCAAGGTCTCTACGATGCTCATGCCATGGTGGTTATGCGCCATACCGACAAGGTCTGGCCAGACGCAAAGCAGCGCTGATTGCACCTGGAGGAACGACACGGCGAGGAATCGCTGGAACGCGCCAGGCAGCTGGGCAACCCTGGCGCAACTCGTATGCATCTCGAAGGATGTCCCGCCGCTGATCCAAGCTCGCAAGGCTGCCAAGCCCACGAAAAGGATGCCGTAGAATCGGCACAACGGGTCTGCCAGAACGGCTTCAAGAGGGGCGTCTTGAAGCACACCAAGCGCGCCTTTTGCTCTTGGAGACCTACGCAGCTTTAGATTCTTCAACGATTGTTGGAAGGCCAGGAACGGCAAGATCATGATGCCGGTCTCCTTGGAGAGCATCGCTGCTGCAGAGAGCACAGCGGCTGCCACTTTCCCGCGGCCGCTTTCCGTGGCGCACCGCGCGTCGAGGAGACACACGGCGAAGACCATCAAAGCAGAGAGCATCTCCGCTCTCCCGGCCACGTTTGCGACCGCCTCGACGTGCACCGGATGGCTGGCGAAGATGGCCCCGGCCAAGGTGCTGACCCTTGCTGGCGCTCCCCAGGATTGCAGCACAAGCACCGCCAGGCCGGAGATCGTCGCGTGCAGCAACATGTTGACCACGTGGTACGGCTCGAGAAGGCGCGGGAGTCCCCAGAGCAGGTGCTGCACGCGGAAGGTCAAGATCGTCAGTGGTCGGTAGGATTTGTGCGTCCAGCCGCCTGCGCGGATGCTGTTGCCCCAGTAGTCGTGGAGGAAGATGGTGGGCCATTGGGAGGTGCCAAGCACGTCCGGGTTGTTGCTGAGTACCACGACGTCGTCGAAGGTGGCTTCCCCCCGAAGGCTGCCTGAGTAGCACGCGAGCGCCACGACAAACGCGAGCAAAGCGCCGGCCACTGGTGCTTCTTCTTCCTGCGCTGCGGCTCGTGGGGCGAAGGGCTCCAGGCCTCCACTCCACGTCCCGCGAGCCTCCTGAGGCCTCTGCTTCTCTGCCATAGATTCTGGCTCCGCTTGCGCTTCCCCAATCCGCCGCATGCTGCAACCTCTGGGTGGGCGTGAGCACCACAAACGCAGCAACTCGGATTCGAGTTCGGAGTTCGGAGTGGTCCGGGTTGGTCCGCTGGGCGCTGGGCGCCTACCTGGTAGCGCAGTCCAGTTCCGCAGTACTTTTTAGAAGTAGTCTAGTACCAGCTCTGATTTTCGGTCTTGCTTCCTACTGTCCCAGAAAGTGTGAACAGTTACCGTTGAGCAAACAGTTTGAGCATCTTTTTTGTGGCCGTTTCGGTTTCCGGTCTTCCGTTTTCAAATGTTTTTCACGTGCGATGATTGGTCTGCTGCTGCTCCGTCCGGCCGTCCGGGTGGCGACACGCGGCTGGCTGTGAGGCCCGGCTTTCAAAATGGAGTTGGAAATCGATGATTGGGCAACGGGCAATTTGTGGAGGCATTGGACGCCTCAATAAGGTGGGGCACCACAACTTTAAACCCAAGCATTTGGAAGATCCTTTTGCCGCTCTTTGACGACCTCCCGTTTCCGAGACGTTCCGTCGCCGCCACAGAATCCTAAGCACGCCTCGTGCCTGGCATCCCAATCCCCCTCGCGATGAAGCTGTTGGCACTCTTTCTAGGCCTGACCCTCGCGGCGGCGCAGGCAGAGGTACGCGCCCGACGTTGGCTCCGGATCCAGCTGCAGCCTGGTTTTCCTCTGTTTTCCTTCCGAGCCAGACATGGCTCCGCACCCGCGTCGGGCTCACGTGAGCGCGTGGAAGCAAAGCGAAGCTCGTCAGGCACTTCAGGAAGAGTGTGGAGACGTGGTTCGAGCGCGGAAGCCCTGTACTCATCAGCGGCTAATGATCGTTCCGCCGTCGCGCCTGAAAAAAACAGTTCGACGAAGAGAAGGATGTGATTGTGTTGGATGAGGACAACTTCGACGAGGTCGTCTCGCAGTTCCCCATGCTTCTCGTCGAGTTCTACGCACCGTGGTGCGGGCACTGCAAGAAGCTCGAGCCCGAGTACGCCAAGGCTGCCGCGGAGCTCAAAGCGATGGACGACCCCCTCCGCATTGCCAAGATCGACGCCACCGAGGCGCGGGATCTGGCCAGCAAGTACGGCGTGCGCGGCTTCCCCACCCTCAAGCTCTTCCGCGGCCTGGACTCCGTGACGGACTACGAGAGCGGCCGAAGCGCCGGCGACATCGTCAAGTACATGGTCAAGAAGTCCGGTCCTCCGGCGGCCACGGTGGCGGCGCAGGCCGACGTGGACGGCCTCACCGAGAAGAACGACGTTGTCGTGTTGGGCCTCTTCTCCGACGCCGAGTCGGCGGCTGCCAAGACCTTCCTCGGCCTCGCCGCCAAGATGGACGATCAGATCTTCGGCATCACGAGCGCCCCCGAGCTTCTCGAGCAGTACGGCATGTCCAGTGGCGTGGTGATTCTGAAGAAGTTTGACGAGGGCAAGGCAGAGTTCGCCATGGAGGACACCACCACGGAGGCGGCCATCAAGGGCTTCGTCACCTCGGAGTCCCTGCCCCTCGTGATCGAGTTCAGCCAGGAGACCGCCCCGAAGATCTTCGGTGGCGAGATCAAGACCCACGTGCTCACCTTCGTCGACAAGGAGGCGGACTACATGGAGAAGCTCAGCGCAGACCTGAACGTGGTCGCCAAGGAGTACAAGGGACGGGCGCTGAGCGTGCTCGTCCCTTCGTCGGAGTCGCGCGTCGTGGACTACTTCGGGGTGAAGACGGAGGACATGCCCAGGACGGTCATCGCCCAAATGGGCGAGTCCGGCATGAAGAAGTACGCGCTCGATGGCAACACCGCTCTGGAGCCCCTCAGCCAGCACGTGGCCGCCTACTTCGCCGGATCCCTCACCCCGAGCCTGAAGTCGGAGGAGCCCGTCCCGGAGGACATGGCGGCGCCCGTGAAAGTCGTGAAGGGCAAGAGCTTCAAGGACGTCGTCCTCGAGAATGACAAGGATGTCCTCGTGGAGTTCTACGCCCCGTGGTGCGGACACTGCAAGGCTCTCGCTCCGAAGTACGACGAGCTGGCCGAGAAGTTCGAAGGCGTAGACTCGGTGGTCATCGCGAAGATGGATGCCACCGCCAACGAAATCGACGTAGACGGCGTGAAGATCGCGGGGTTCCCGACGTTGTACTTCTTCCCGGGAAATGCCAAGGACAAGCCCGTCGCATACGACGGCGGACGGGAGGTGGAGAACTTTGTGGAGTACCTGGAGAAGCACGCAACGACTCCTTTTGACTTGGAAGCGGCTGCCGGTGATGCCTCACCGGGAAGCGACAATGAGCTGTAGACTTCTTCAGGCTAGTGAGTTGATCGACCTGTGGTCCGTGGGGGTGCGGAAGTGGAATAGCAAACACCAAGCTTTCTGTACATACGTGGGCCTGCCGGAGCGGTGTTCAAGTCGTTCTCGGCTACCCACGAGAAGCATCATCACAGCACGAGCATTTGATTCTTAGTCCTCTTCCGCATCGTCCATGCTAATGTTGTGATCCACGGAGTCCACGTCGTCAAGCTCCTCGAGCAGCTCGATCGCGGACATGTTGGCCTCGAAGTCTTCGTCGCTGCACTCGACGTAGGTCTTCGGAATGTTGACCAGCGAGGGCGTCACAGCCTGGGTTGCAAAGTAGAGAACACGCGTTCAGCCCTTGATTCGCCAACCAAGGCGACGCGCTTCTGTCCGTCGGGCAGCGTTCACGTACCTCGATGCCGTCCATTTCGCCAACCGCTGCTCCAAGCGCCGACATGTTCTCAGGATCGGTGGTGATGATCGTGACATCGGCCCCCTCGTCATTCTGAGCGAGTTCCATCTCAAAGTCGTCCACATCCGCACCGATTGCAACATCGAGCAGCTCCTCCTCGTCCAGCTGACCAGGGACTTGCAAACGACCTTTGCGATCGAAATTGAACGCGACGCTACCGGGGCTGGCCACGGTGATGCCTCCCTTCTTGATCGCCGTCTTCACCTGAGTTGCCGCTCTGCGTGTTTCACAAGAGTGGGCAAGACGGCGTGAGAGTGCGTTGCGAAGGGGCAAAGGTATCGGCGATAGCGGATTGCACCAAAAGCGATGCTCGAAGCTTTTCGTTTGCCCAACCTGTTTGGATTGTCGCTCAAGACGTTGATGAGCATGGCCGCACCGCCTTTGCCGTAGGCTTCGAAGACGGACTCCTTGTAGTCCGCCACGTCGTTGGACATGGCACGCTTGATAGCGCGCTCAACGTTGTCCTTGGGCACACCGACGCCTTTCGCCTCGAGGAGAACCTTCCGGGACGGAGTCCGGATTTAGCCAGCGCTCCCCGTTGCCTCGTTGAAGGCTTGCACGCGACCCACCTGCTGCAGGGCCCTGTTGGTCTCGGGATCGTCGCCGCCTTGCTTCACGGCCACCACTATCATCTTGCCGATGCGGGCGTAGGCCTTCGCCTTCAAAGCATCCTGCTTGCCCTTCCGCGCGGCAATCTTTGCTGTGGAGACCAGGCAGGAGACAAAACTTCAACTCTTGCACCAGCGCCTCAAGCCGCCTCCTTCTCACGCATTTGCAGATCGGCCCGCTCCGCACTTCTCTCGGCGCTCCCTCCGCGAAGTCCAACCACCGCACCTGCCCGCCGGCCCATCATAACCAGCGTCGGAGCCCCCCGCTCGCGGCTTCTTCGTGCCGGGTTCAGGCGTTGCGGCGGCACCACAAAGCCCGCCGCGAGGGTAAGCGCCGCCAAAAGCAGCATCAAGCCGAGCTTCATCATCTTGGGTCCGCGCAGCGACTTGTTAGAGCTTTCGAAGCGCAAACTAAGCTTCCTCGCATGTACTTCGTCCAGCGAAGAGACGTGAAAAGCACCACGAGAGCGCCTTTTCCCCGAAAAACGTCCCGACTCTCCTCGGAGAGATCCACAGCGTCTCACACGCCTCCTCACCTCTAGGTTGCTGCTGCTGCTTGCTCCCCGGTAGTACACGTGAAGGACCGGCGCCGCAACTGCGGAGAGACGCCCGTTGCTCAGCTATGGTTTGGCCGAAGAAGATCGCAAGCACCCGGCGACGCTCGTCAGCTGACCTCGGTCGATCAGCTGACGAGTCAGCTGACACCGCTCTCCGCAGCGCCGGAGGCGCCAACCGCGCGTCTCGTGTGGCCGCAGTGGCTACGTCGGCCTCTTGGACGCTTTGGGGTCTCAAGTGGCTTTGCTAGGGCCGAGCAGCCGCCAGCTCGAGAGGCGAACGCACCGCAGGCGGCGCAGCGCCCATGTCAGCTGACGAGGCCGCGCGCGCCTTGGGGGCGCTGCAGCTCGGCGAGGCGGAGGCGAAGGTCGACAGTGGCGCAGATGTGCTGCGAGAGAGGCCCTTGTGGGGAGGTGCGTGGCGAGCCGCGGGTTTCTGGCCAGGTGGACGCGGATCCATGAGGAATTCTTGCAACTCCGCCGACCGCAGGGGCCGCGAGATGTGCGGTGCCGGCGGAGTGGGCCGACGTGAGCGTCATTCGGGAGGTGCCGGACCACCAGGAGGTCTTTGCCGAGGAGGCCGTGGGCGGCAGCCGCAGTCTCATCTTCGACATCGTGGAGGCAGCAGAGCTGGAAGACGATCACGTCGCGCAGCACTACATGCAGGACCTCTTTGAGGTAGGAAGACGCATCGAGATCGGCGATGGTCGACGTGGACCTCCGAAGGTTTCGTCAAGCTCATGCTAGCTGATGCACTGCTGACCTTGCCTTGGCGCTCGCTGTTGAACAGACGTCGGAGGCGGCTGATAGCGCGATTTTTGACGTCGGCGGCGTCGCGCCGACTGCGCTGTCAAGGGCGATGCCAGAAGGCGCTATTCTTCCGAGTGGCGTCGCAGCCTTTGGTCGGATGATTGTGGGAAAGTTTCATAGCACGGCAGAGGAAGCCCCGGACGTTGTGGACGTGGCGATGCTGGTTTTGCGACTTGCACATGTCGAAAGCGACATCCTCGTGACCTTGAATCTCCCACGGAAACTGGCGCCGCAAGAAGACCCGCAGAAGGACAACGACGATGGTGCAGAGGAAGTCAAGCTCACCGAAGCAGGTGCCAGCCAGCGCCCTGGCGCAGCGACGGACGAGAGCGTGCTGGCCGCCACCTTGGAAAATGAATCGGTAGGCCACGTGTTCGCTCCGTCGCTCAGATCGTTTCCTTCGCTCTTTGCAATGCTTCATTCCACTGACTCTACGGTGATTGACAGGTTCAGAATCTCCGGGAAAGCACGCAGCCCGATCTAAGAATCCTTGCTGCGGTGCTGGAGTCGTTTCGAATCGAGGACTGGGGGTTGTTTGGACTGTAAACAAGTTGACAAAGAAGCAAAGAAGCAAAGAAGCAAAGAAGCAAAGAAGCAAAGAAGCAAAGAAAAGCACAGGAGCAAAAAAAACGAGCAAATCTTACGTGCTAGCTTTGCCGAAAGGCCTTGCCAATTTCGAACGAGCATTCCTTCTTCAGTCAACAAATCTGCCTTCACTCCTGACGATACAATCGTCGTGCTCTTTCAAACCCGCCTCGGACTCTCTATCCTGTGGGAATCCGGAGGGGGAACTCTTCTATGTAAGTCGAACCCTACGAAAGCAAGACCCTAGCGGCAACCCTGGGCTTCCTCTCGACCCAGTTGCCACTCACTTCTCCGCGGCTGCGGCTCTTCGCCATCAGGCGAAGCAGCACGCGCGTGATCTGGTTGCGGAGCACCTCGCTCTCAACGACGAAGTCAAATGACTCGTCCTCCTGCAGGCGCGTGGCCGCCTTCGCGTGTGGATGGGGATCGGCGACGAGGGACAGGGTGCGCCCCTCGAGGTCTCTGCTGATGTTGCACTCAGCCTGCTCGGTGGCTCTGCCGCGCTCGACACGGGCCAGAAGCTGCAGCGGGACGCCCAACTTGCCACGGGAGGAGCCTCCGCTCGAGGGATCCCACTTGATCTTCCACGGTTCCGACTCGAGGAACAGGCTGCATTCCACCAGCTGGCCCTTCTTGGAGAACACGCCTCCCTTTCTGCACCTCCGCACGGGGATGCCACGCTTGAATGCCAGGACGATTCGGTTCTCCTCCTCCTGAGCTTTCCTGATGGCCCGCAACCGTGCGACGATCTGGCGGAAAGCAATCGTCAACGTGAAGGTGGCCTTGTGGCGCTTCTCGCGGTACAGCTTGGCGAGGTGGCGCCTGAAGATGGCGTTCAGGCGTACGCTGGCCGCATACCGACGCTGCTGCGCCGTCGCGAGGAGCCAGCACTTCTCGGCAATCTCAGGTGGCAGGGAGCTCCGGGACTTGTGGCCGCGCCACACGCGTTGGATCCGTCCCGCGTAGTACCGGGGCGGCCTGTTGTGGAATCGCCTCCGCATGGCCCTCACGGACATGCGGTCGTTGAAGCCCCGGATGACGCTCTGCACCTTGATCGCCGCTCGCCGCCGCTTGATCAGCTGCCGCGCCGCCTTCTGGATGGGAATGACGATGTAGAACAGCTGCGTCCGCCGGATGGCCTCGAGGGCAAAGATGGTCTCGGGATGCTTGATGAAGATCTTCGTCCGTCCCAAGTCATAGGCCTCGCCCTGCGTATACGTGAGCGCCCCCAGCGGGGCCGATCCGTTCAGGATGCGTGGCTTGCCGGAGCTCATGAGCTTGTCGGCGACTTCCCGGGAGAGATCCGCGTTGCCTGGGCGGAAAGCGTCCAGGCCGACGCGGTAGGGGCGCGCGTCCATCGAGATGCAGAAGTAGCGCCGCAAGAACGCGTCATAGCTGGCGCGATAGCAGTAGCCCGCTCGGCGGACGCGCACGTTCTCCAGGAGGCCCAGGTACTGGCACTGATGCACGACCCGCTCCGAGTCGAAGATCATCGCCGACTTGGTTTCGTTCGGCTTGATGCAGCGGATGTACCGCGGATGCGACGCCTGCAGCTCACGTTGCAGCGTCGCGACCTGCTGCTTGAACTGCGTGCCCATCGACGGAGGCTTCCGGCCGGACTCTTGGGCCTCCTTGAAGAGGCTGGCCAGCGTCTCCACTTCGGAGACCGCCATCGACTGCTTCAAGCTGCTGTAGAACGAGTCCGCATTCTTCTCGATGAAGTTTGTGGACGTGTACGTCACCTTGCCCGCGTAGTGGACGACGGAGAACAGCTTGTCCTCGTCGCAGAGGGGACGCGGCACCAAGGCATTCTTGCCAGAACCGTGAGGCTCGTCGGCCTCGGAGCTCAGCCCGATGGCCTTGAGCACTCCGTGCGACAAGCGGGTCCCGATGCTGCTGGTCCGGCGCTCCTTCGCGTCGTACGGAACGTCGTTGTCGGCGCCCAGCTTGAAGAAGGGGTTGTCCGCCAGGCTGCGGCCGAAGCTGTTCATGAGCTTCTCAGTGGAAGCGTCCCTGAAGGTCGCCACTTCGTCAAGCAGACCAAGGATGCCGCCTCGGCCGTCGATGAGCTTCACGACGTCCTTGTTGTCAAAGTAGTCCACCTCAATCCAGTCGATTCCTTCTTGCCGGTAGTCGTCCTGCTCGGACTTCAAGGTCGCCGAGATGAACAGCTGCTGCAGCACTTCGTTGGTGTAGTTGATGCAGAACTGCTCGAAACTGTTGTCCTCAAAAATCTCGAAGCCGTACACGTCGAGGATGCCGATGTACAAGCCACTGGTCCAGAGTCGGGAGAAGCGCGCCGCGTTCGCCGCCTCGGGCCGGGCGTCGATGGAGGCATTGATCCGCTCGATGAGCCACTCAAAGAGGCGCTTGTACAGCTCGCGGGCGAGGGAGTCGCGCGTGCGAATGGCCTCTGCGGCATCGTGCCTCACGACCGTCACCGAGTTGCGCGCCTTCGTCTTGCCCTGCAGGATGTGGGCCGTCAAGGCGCCCTGCAAGTGCTGCGAAGGGATGCCAAAGGCGGCAGCAGCTCTGCGAAGAGCGCCTTCCTCCTCGAGCACCGCGGTCGGCCCAGAGTTGCCAAACTCCTTGTCCTCGAAGCGGACGTTGCCGAGGTGGAGGATGCCCACGAGGAGGCGCCAGATGTCCATGAGCTCGGCGTCCGTGAATTCGCACTGCTTCATCGAGTTCACCAGCGACGGCAGTCGATCGTCCTCGCTCTTCTCCGCCGCCGCCGACTCCGCCGCCGCCGTGGACTCCGCCGCCGCCGTGGACTCCGCCGCCTGGTCCTCGCAGTATGCGAAGCGGAGCGCCGGGTCGGTCAGGTCGGAAAGGTAGCTCGGCAGCTCAGCCAGGCCCAGGTCGCTAGCCAGGGTCCCCTTCCGTGCCGACGACAGCAGCATGTGGAAGACGTGGAAGGCCCGTTCCCGGGGGTTGAAGTCCGTCACGCGCGTCTTCTCCAGCAGGAACGAGTTGATCTGGCCGCCCACCACCTCGCCCGTGAAGTCCACCTGCAGCTTCATGTACTTGCCGAAGCGCGACGAGTTGTCATTGCGCTCGGTCTGCGCGTTGCCAAAGGCCTCCAGCACGGGGTTGCTCTCCAGCAGGCGCCTGCGTACGTCCTGGGCGGCGGCGCTGAGGTTGGCCCCACCGTCCAGCAGCCCGTTGCTCTTGCCGGAGTAGTCGCGGCTCACGCTCGCGAAGGTCAGCAGGCGCATGAGCTGCTTGGCCGTCTCGGTCTTGCCCGCGCCGCTCTCGCCCGTGACGAGGATGCACTGGGGCACGCCACTCTCGAGTAGGTCTCGGAAGGCATTGGCCGCCACCGCGTAGCTGTGCGGCGCCACCTCCACGGGATCGCTGCTCAGGTAGTACTTGGCCACGCACAGGTCGTAGATGGACAGGCCGGCCTTCTGCAGCGTCTTGTACGGGTTCACCGCCACCAGCACATCCGGCCCGATGAACGTGTAGATGTTGCCGCGGTCGTAGCGCTCGCCCAAGCACTCGGTGACTCCGTCGTGGGACAGGGCGTCGCTGCCTAGAAACACCAGGTCGTCCGCGCTGCCCGCCGCGCGCTCGCGCTCGAACGCGCGGCGCTGCTCTGCGTTGAGCGCCATCGGACTCGCGCAGTGCGGCGCTTCCGAAGCGTCTGAACGCCGGCGTTGGGCAGTTTTCTGTGGGGTTTTTGCTTGTCGTTTTGGCGCCAAATAGGATTTGGAACACCCGCGGGGCGGCGTCCTACAGCGGGACTGCTTGCTGGGGTAAACCACAAAAGCAGAAACAGCAACGACAAATGTCGCGCGTGAATGCGAGGGATTAGCACCTGACATATTTGAATCGGCTACTTTGGCGAATCGGGGTCGCGTCTGGCGGCATCGCCTTGGCGCCATTGGCATGGCTGGCGCCGCTTCCACCAATGAGCATCCTCAGCGGCCCTCGCGGACGCTTCCCGAAGTCCTGCTTGCGTCCAACTGTAGGGTTTTACTGTGGCGCACTGTTTGGAGCAGTGTTGCTGTCGACCATCGACCCACCAACCATCGACCCATCGACCCATCCAACCATCGACCCATCGACCCACCCTCAACGTGAGTGCACAACCCGATGACGTTGACGGCACGTGAGCTCAATGTGTCTTTGCGTGCTTGAGACGACTTGCTGTTCGCAGACTGAGCGTTGGGCGGCCGCTGTCACACCGCTGTGGCATTGTCACGATTTTTGGAGTCGATTTGGAGTAGACGTATGTTACTTACGTCCACTGCGCTTGCACAATCTTCGCTTTCAGCTCCCCATCGAGTCACCTCAGATTCAAACGGGAAGGCGGGAAGCCTCCCCGGGAATTTCCCACAACCAATACCCCTTGTACCTCTGTTATCGCGCTAACCATACTGAACTTTCCCTTAGTACCTTTCTATGGGAGTACCCACCGTGTACTCCAGGGTCCTCCACCACATCTCCAGTCTCAAGTCCAAAGCCGCAGTCCCATGGGAGCGCCGCATTGCAGTATCCCCGAGCTCGAACGCCCAATGTGTTCCCTGATTGTGCACCAAAGCGTCCAGGACATCTCGGGCTGTGGGGAGAGCGTAGGTCGGGGCATGGAAGGTGGCTAACAGCGGCCATGAAAGCGTGATGGGATTGAACGCCTCCGTCTTCTCCATCAACGAGGAGGTTTCCAATGCGCTGCTCGAGGCCGCCCAGAGAGAATTCGCCTTCTTCCGTCGGTGGAATGCTGAAGATGTCGCGGACTTCCGTAGCAACCTTCGCGAAGCGTCAGCTTCCTCCACCAAGGGTGACAAAACCCGACCGAATGCGGCCGAAGTCAGAATCCAAGCCAGCTGGCCTACGTTCTATCGACTGTGCCGCTCGGTCACGCGTGCTAGAGAGATTCGGGAGCGCGAAGGGCAGAAGGCCGCACATCACCCCGCAACTTCAGGGTACTCTTTGGTGCCGGTCGAGGCGAGTGACCTGCTTGCTCAAGCAGCTCTGGTGCGAGAAGAGATGAGCAGGGGGAAGAGGCAGCTGGAAGCCAGCGGCAGCGAAGATCAGCGACAGAGCGGAGCGCAGGGCGCTGAAGGGGCCGGGCCAAAATATGTGAGAGACGCTTCGCAAGAGGCTGACGACCTGGAAACGGAGGAGCAACGAGGCGGCAACGACGAGCGTCGCCCGCCATACTACACAGATGACGAAGCTTCCGATGCCGACAGCCAGCAGTCAGGAGGATCAAGCGACGACGAGTCAAGCGCTGGCGGAGAAGAAGGTGAGAAAAGCATGTCAGAGGTCGTCCGGCCGGCCCACTTAGTGTAGATAGTCCAGTGGTGAGCGGCACGACGCTGCAGTTCCCGAAGTGTGTCACCTCTCACTTCGCCCCTCTCTCTCTCTCTCTCCCTTGCTCTCTCTCTCTCTCTCTTGCTCTCTTTCCTCTTCTCGCTCTACTCAGACGTCCCAGCAGAAATCGATCCGGAGATTGTTTCCCCCATCTTCTGGGGCTACGCGTTCTCGAGGAGCCAGATCAACGACGTTATGGGCGCTACCAAGGGCACCGAGGGTGAGGAGGAAAGCATCGTATCGATTCTCCAGCAAGAGAGCTCCGCGCTGGCTTGGAAGCAGCAGAAGCTAGCGAAAGCCGTGGCTGACCGCAAGAAGGCACGCGAAGGGCTGTTGATGCAGTCGGAGAAAGAGTTTCGGGATGCTCTGCGAATGCTCGAGAAAGAGAAGGACACCAGCTCAAAGGTATACTCCGGCGTGGAGCTTGAACAGTTCCTGAGCGAGTGGCAGCATGAATACGCGAGCGTCCAGAAGGCCCACGAGAAGGAGGTTCGAGACATGAAAGTCTCCAACTTTAGGAGGAGCCAAGAGGAGGAAGGGAAAATGGAGCTATTGCGAGTCGAGGCCGACCTCCTCGCTGCGACGCAGCGCGCCGAGAGACCCGTCGGCACTCACCTGGAGATCCTTGCACGCTCCAAGCTGTCCGAGGCGATAGCCGACTTGAAGGAAGCAACAAACGAGCTGCCTGGGCACCGCAAGGCCCTGAACCTCTTCCGCAGCAACTTGACTTCCATGGACGCCGCTTCCGAGGGCCGTCCGATGCTGCTGCGGCTGGAGACCAAGGTGAAGGAGGCGGAGGCCGCCATCAACAAGGCGATCGACGTCTGCCGCAATCGAGAAGAGCTGCTCGAGTATGCACTGCTGCGCAAGACCGAGGAAGAGAGGATCTTGCCACTTTTCCGGTGCCTCGTGAGCCTGCGTCGGTCTGACGAAGCAGGCGAAGCCACAACCACAACCTCCGGGCCGTCTTTCTTCGTCGACGACGCCGTGGTTGCGCTTCTGCTCCTCGCGGACATGCCGGGCAAGAGGAGGGTGAAGCTACTGTTCCAAATCTACGCCGCGCCTCCTGAGCTCGCCATGGACTTCGCGACGCTTCGTCGACTTCTTGCCGACGCAGAGACGAGCGCCCGGAAACTCCGGATCACGTGTGCGACGTTGACGCCTGAGGGGCTCGATTCGGCGCTGTGCGCCCTCTCGCTCGATGTCGGCCTGCGCAGCGGCCATGTGACCTTGGCAGACTTCTCCGAGTGGCTCTTGCGGCGGCTATCCAGCCACGACTTGACCCTCTGCAAGTGGCTCGGTGTGCGCACGTGTGGAATGAACTCCACTAGCAGTCTCCTGGAACGGCAAAGCATGGCGCCGCTCGCGCAACTGTCGAGGAGGATGATCTCTTGCTCCGATGCCAAGTACCAAGTGATGCATCAGTTGCTCCGAGCAAGGGCGACCCTGGCGCCGGCGCAGAAACGACGCGTCCACCAACTCGCCTTGCGGCAAGGAAGAGGCGACCCATGCAAGGCGGACTACACAAGGTTCCTCGCGAAGCCGCAGCAACGAAGCCATGGCAACGTGGTCGTGCTTGACCATGGGCACTTGGGCAGTCTCACTTGGTACCGACAAGGCGTCATGCTCCGCGCGGCCACGAAGCTGCAGAGTCTCTTTCGAGGCTGGAAGTCGCGGCGCCGGGCAGCCTTGCATGCGAAGGTCGAGGCGTTCGAGGCCTCCAAGGCATTCGCCTTGGAAGATATGCGCAAGAAGATCCGCAAGCAGTACGAGACTCTGGACGCCCAGAGTGGCGTGGCGCGCATGAAGTGGGATGCTCGCGTCCGCATGCGGCAAGGGAAGCTCCGTGCCGCAGGGCGGCACCTCGACCGTGCCGCGGTCGTTGAGGCCTTGATGGAGGAGGATGTCAAGGTACAGAGTGCAGAGATCCTTGCCCGATTCAGCGAGATCCAGACGGCACGAGGCTTGTCCCTCGCCAACGACGAAGATCCTCCAACGCCCTTCGTCCACGAGCCGTATGACATTCTTGCCTCTCGAATGGGTCTCCCGCTGCCCCCTTCACAAGCGCCGTTCTACGAGGAGGTCCTAAGGTCACCCGAAATGCCTGAAGCGGTGAACAGTAGGGCTCTGAGCCTCGTAGACAGCGACGGGTATCTGGTGCCGAACGCTGGTGCCATTCGCCAATCGCTGCTGGTGCGAGGCCAGCGGCCGCCGGAGACACGCGTCGTGGGGGAAACCGACGAGGATGTCATTGTGAGGGTCCGGCTCCAGATGGACTGCAGCACTACGAGCGAGCTTTCAGCACGATTGCAGTCGTTGGGTCACACCATGACCCGTCTTAAGACGGAAGGCTTGCTGTTGGAGCTGCCGTCCAAGCAGTTGCTGGCGCTCTACGCATCGAGCTTCCGCGACGCCAGCGATCTGGTGGAGGACCTGGAGACACACTTCGAAGTCCGAAACATGGCGGAAAGATTGGCCGTCTTCTTCGTCGCGATAGGCAGGAGCGACGCGCACTTCGGGGTAGTTCGGTCGCATGTGCGCCAACTGCGTGAGAGGTACGACCACGCCTTCGTGCTCGGGCTGCGGGCCACGAGGAGCCGAGGCGTGCAGGCGGCCAGAGACGACGTCCAGAAGCGCGTCCGGAGTGCTGCCGCAAGCGACGAAGGCGTAGAGGATCCTTTCGTTGCCGCTTTGAAGACGAGCCTCGTCAGCGCTCGGGACGCTACCGCGGCGCAGAAGAAGATCGTTGACGCAGCGGAAGACGGAGTCAAGAGAGCTTTGAAGAATCTGCGCCGCGCCGGTAGATCCTACGTCACAAGCCTTCGGCAGCAGAACGTCCTTCTGGAGCTACAGGAGGCCAGGGGTTTTCCCCCGACGGCAACCAACCTGGAGCTGCGCAGCCTTCGAGGCGAGCAGGATAGATATGCCCTGGTCCACGACCGCCTCGACTGGATCGGTAGATACGAGAGGGCAGCCGCGGCGTTCTACGGTTCCAGCAAGGAGCCACACGAAGCCGAGGCGACCATGCGCGAGATTTGCGCGGCATGCCAGAGCTTTATGAACGAGGCCTCGGCGGTGGCGCGCACGCTTGTGAAAGAGTTGCATCTCCCGTCCGAGCTTCGAACGCTGCTGCCGGTCGCCCAACGAAGCGTCCATGGGCGCCGCGAGAGAGCTGGCCGAGGGCGGGATGGGATGGCGGAGACCTTCGAGGTGCGCAACATCGTCTATGTGATCGCCCGCGATGACGACGGGATCTTCAACGGAACCGACGAGTTCGCCATGAAGGCGGCGAGCCACGAGAGGCTGTTCTCGATGGAGTACATCAAGTGCAACCTCAAAGGCTTGAGGGTCCCCTTGGTACTCACCGTCGACCTTGGTGGCTATCGAATTCTCGCCCGAGCCAAGTTGAGCGACGTCGGCGTCGTGGCGAGAGACATGACCGAGCAGCTCCTTGGTCCGACGGATGATGCCATGACGCACATCGTATCACGTGACCGCCACGTCAGCGACAAGCTGCGAAAGGCGGCGGAGATGCTGAACCTGAGCGAGCACAGCGTCCGGGGGAGCAGCGACCTCAACGCGGTACAGGTGTGGTGCAGCTCGCGAATCCGAGTGACCCGATACGACGAAACCTCGTACCTGGCTACCGACTTCCGTCACGCGATGCCTGCGGAATGCGCGACATCGACGCCGCATTTGCGAAAGACGCCTCGTGGCCACACGATCTTCTGGCGGCGGCTGCGCCCCGAGTTCGTTGCGAAGCACGCCGCGCAACCGTTGTCGCCGGACGCGGATCACATGTGCACGCTGAACTGCCCAGACTGGCGGGTGCAGCAGAAGGGCGTCCAGGACGCCACGGTCCACCTGGTGGGCCCACATCTGATCAACGTCGGCGAAATCCTTCTGGACTTCATTGAGGGTCAAAGCCCCAAGACGGCGTCGCAAAAGGACCTCTGCGCCGTTCTGCACCGTGCGGGCGTCAACCTGCGGCACATGGGGCTGCTGCGATCCTACTGCTGGCATGCTTTGCGCGCTAGCGCCGAAGTGACCTACAAGAACGACGTGGTGGTTGTCTCCGACGAGGCACGCGATGATTTGGTCGTCGGTATGCAAATCGATCTCGGCGGCGAAGTCCATCGAGTGGCGCGGGTAGCGGACGGACCGGAAGAGCACGGCAGAGGCTTCAGCGTCGTTCTCGAGACGCACTTTGAGGGATTCTCGAGAAATCAGGTTCCCGTGATGGTCGGAGAGCTTCAGCGCCGAGACGGATGTGGCTTTCTCCGAGCTTGGCTCCTAGCCGAGATGAGCGCGAGGGTATTTAAGAATCTTGCCCGCCAATTCCTCCGCGAGTCGCACCGCGTAGCCGGTGCGGCGGAAGAGATCCACGCCAAGCACGTTCTCGTGTCCTTCCTCAACATCATCACCGGCGCCGACGCGGACGCGGAAGCGTTTTGGACGGAAGACGTCTTCGCCGGCATTCTCATGCGCTTTGGACCCAGAGCGATCTCACCTACCGAGCGAGAGACTTTTCGCGCCGAGATGGAGCCCTGGACGGAGTACATCGTGCATAGATTTGTTGCCAAGACGGGCATCTTTCTCGGTACCGACACGTTGGCGGACTTCTTGAATCATTCAAGGTCCTTCAGGTTCGGCGTCGATCACATCAGCTATGTTCGTCCGATCGTGCGCCACAACGTGCCACTGTACGAGTTTGCCCGCGCGGCGCTGCTGGCGCACGAGGCGGATACGATACGAAGAGGCTCCTACAGCGTGGTCGTGCAGAGGGCGAAGCCGCTTCTCTACTGGAAGCTCGGAGAGCGAAGGGGATCTCGCGTGGCTCTGAACCTCGGCGTCGGTGGAGATGCCATGTGCGGATACTTTCGCAAGGGGTTGAAGTTTGAGATGAAGGGTCCCGTGGCAAACGACGACCTGAATCGCGCAGTGCTCTTCACCCCGGAGGCCAAAACCCGCGTTGACATGAAGTTCACGTCGAAGCTCCTACCTTCCAGCGCCACCTCTCGCTTCTCGGCGGAGCTGTGGGCTTCCGTTGCCGGGGCGCAGGATACGAATCGCACCGTCGTGATGACGGGTCGCTATGCGATTGTCGCCAGCCGACTGAATCGGTGGGCCGGCGTCATCCACGTGGACGGCTTCGAGGTGGCCATCGAAGGGCCAGAGGCGCTTGTTGACACGTGGTACCATGTCGCCCTTACCTACGATGGGTCGATGCTTAGGCTCTTTGTCGACGGACGGCTGTCCTGTAAGACGCAGGTCGCGAGGGCGGCGGAAGATGCTCGGCGCCAAACGAAGCAGGAGGTGGCGGAGGAGCTATCGACCATCGAAGCCGCGGAAAAGCGGGAACTTTCCCACCTACGAGAGCAAGCAGGCGTCGAGGTGAAAAGGCTGGTCAGGAGTGGGAAAGGCAGGAAGCGCTTTCAGAAGGCTGTGAACCAGATCATGGAAAGGTCCAAGATCGAGGTCAACCTAACCAAGGCTGGCGACGTGGAAGTGGGAGAGCCGCTCACCCGCGAGGAAGCGGAGAAGAAGGCCAAGGACGACATGTGCGACGAGGCGGTGGCCGCCCAGGAGGCCGATATTCGGGAGAGGCACCAGAAGCTGCGCGAAGAAGTGTGGCAGAAGCAGAAGCTTCGAGAAGAGGAGGCCCTCGATCGACTCACAAGGCCGCTGCGCGTCGGCGCCCACTGTGAGTCGAAGCGAGGC
>JAAMXY010000454.1:0-28932 GCA_019677205.1 Pinguiococcus pyrenoidosus | reverse complement strand
AGTTCTGAGTCACCGGCGATCCGTGTTCACCGACCCCATATCCAGGTCCCATCCCGAAGCCGGAATCCGCATCGCGACGCGAAGGGCAGCATCGGGGAGATTTCATAGGGCCATGGAGGCGCTCACGTCCAAAGGCGTTCACCCCTTCAATCAGGATATTCTTCATAGTCTCCAATCGAAATTCCCGAGGGCCGGCGGCGACAGACCAGCTCGACCAGCACCCGAGTACAGCGAGCCTTGGGATTGGCGGAATGCGATGCGCCATACCTCGGTCGGTGCAAACGTAATGCCTCAGACGAGATCTGGTGCCAGACACGAGGGTGCGGTGGCCCTCACTGTGTATGCTGTCCACGTCTATGATGCATGCATCAGTTCAATCGGTCACAGCAAAGTGCGTAGCCGTCAACGAGGAGCGCTTCGCCTGCCTCGATTGCCCCACTGCCAACCCGGAGGATCCGCAGTCGCTGTTGACTCGCTCTCCTGGCGGTGCGCCCCGAGTCGCCCCGCAAGACGCACGGCAACCGCGCCTCCTTCGTGCCGTTGGGTGGACGCGTGACCGGTTGAGCGGTAACCGATCACGGGATTGCGTTGCGGAAGGAAGCGGTGATTTTCAAACTGGGCCTATCAAAGCTATCGATTTTCAAATGCACCAGTGAGGACTCACGAAAAGACGTGTGGAAAGCGAAAAATTGATTCGCACTGAAGCGTTCGCATTGGCTTTCCGAATATTGGCCATAAAAACTGATCTTTGTGATCTTGCATGAAGTGGCGTTGGCGCCACTATCTCGATATAGAGTAAAGCTTTCTTCCAAAATCGACCAAAAATGTGAGCGAAAAAAGATTCCTTCAAAGATGCCTCTGTGATTGGTTTAAAGTAAGATTGAGCGGCCAACGAGGGCGATGCGATCCGGATGCCACGGTGTAGAATGGGCGAATTCGAGAGGCCTCTGCAGAAATCCGGCGTTTTCAAAAATCAGGCCATCCCGCCCACGAAATTCCGACCACTTCAGTGGACGCGACGCTCGCTCAGAGCTGTCGCCGCGACGACTATCTTGGCAGTGATCGACGAGAAGAATGCGTTCCCTTTCTGTGGCATTGGCGTTGGCCGCGTTGGTGGCGTGCGACGCCGTCCTGTTCGCTTCCCCCGGCCGGACGGGCGCCAGGTGACTTGGAAGGGCGGCGGAAACCGCTTCCGTTGCGTGTCGTTTACCCGCCAAGTTGCCTCGCCGCTCTCCCTAGGGTGGAGCGCGTTGAGGAGGGCACGTGTGAGGTAAATTTTGAGGTGTCCTCTCCGTCGTCCGTGGTGGACGACGAGGAGCACGCCAACCAGTTCAACCGCAAGCTGCGCTCGGCGCTGAGCAACTACTGGCACTTGCTGGACTACGATGGCGATGGCTTCGCGACGCAGCAGGAGATCTTTGACTTCAACGTCCTCCGCTACTCCCGCTTGGAGGCGTCCGTGGACGAGAAGTTTTACAAGCGTATGAGAGCATTGGCCATCCGCGCCCTGCAGACGGAAGACAAGGACTGCGACGGCATGCTGTCCGAGTACGAGTTCCTCGGGCCGCACATGCGCCAACTCTACGCATAATTGGCCTCTTTATGTCATCAATACTATCGCCAGGCAAAAAATACCGTCATCGCGCAGAACTCCCACCGTCAGGCAGAGCGGCGGGGGCGCGGAGCTCGCGGAGCTCGCTCTGGTGCACCATCAGAGGCGACCGAGCTCGAGACGTCCGGGCACGCCAGCCGTGAATTCACGGGGAAGTTGGCCGTGTGTGCAGGACACAGTGGATCTCTAAGAGGCAGTGTGAATGCAATCCCGGAGCAGCGTTGCTCAGAAGGCACCTGAATGTGAGGAAACACGAGATTTGTACGAGCTCAGCTTCAGGTGGCTTCACGTGCACTTCGCTTTCCTTCGCTTCGCTTCAAATGGCTCCGCTTTGCTTCGTATCGGTGACCGCTTCTACTGACCTTCTTGCATCGCAACATTTGCCACCACGGCTGCGTTCCGCTGCGGTCGTCCTAGAGCCGAAGGGTTAGGGATATGGGAACGAGGTTGTCTCCTTCGAGCAGCCAAGCTCCGCAAAGCCAGGCCAACCCAAGCCAGGCCAAGGCAGACCAAGGCAAGGCAAGGCAGACCAGGGCAAGGCAAGGCAATGCAAGGCAAGGCAAGGCAAGCCAAGCTAGGCCAAGCCAGACCAAGCTCATCCGTACCTCTGGCTTGGTCCCCAACTTCCTCTCTGAGGATCGTCGAGATCTCGGCGATTGGTATCTCTGGAGGAAAGGCGACGATGCTTAGCCAGTACGGCAGAAAGCCATAGGAGGCGGCACCGCCAAGCTCATGAGACCAAAGACAAGTACCTAGGCGCTGCAGAGCCCGGATCTGATCTTCCTTGTCAGGATTTGAGCTGATCAAGCTCTGAAGATCCGCCTCCAAGCTCGGATTGCCACGCGTCTGGCGCTCTCTTCTTCGTTTCTCCTGTGGAGACGACGCCCGGTCAGCCGATCGAGGCCCTTGCTGAGCGCATTCCTTGCACGGGAAACTTCTTACTCGAGCTTCCTCCCGCTGCTGCTTAAACACCACCTTGTGCTTCTCGTCACGAAGCTGGGCGCTGATCTCCTGAAACTGGCCCACGCACTGCGCAAGCAACGCCCATTCGTCTTGCGTCTCCGCTGCCCTCGCGTCCATGGCTGGAAGCGTGCGGCGTACAGAACGTGCTCAACTCTAGGAGCTGCCCGTCACGTCAGCACACTACATGCAATCAAACGTGGCGCCAAAAGTCTTCAAACGAAGACCTTTGGCCCCTTTCGCCCTTCAAATTGAGAGGGTTTTCGGCGGCGTTCCGTGGCCGTCAGCTGATCAGTTCTCTCGAATTCTGAGAAGAGTTTGATGACTTTCTGGCTTCTTCGACAACCATTGCAGGAAGTCATTTACTTTTGTTGCAGAATTTCGATTACTCCCGAGACGCCGCCGCATTTGAACGCCGCTGGTGTCCCCACCGCACACTCCACCTTCAGCATGGCTTCCCGGTATGGGCCCCTCCCGGACACGTTGGAGCCTGGGCCCGCGATGAGGCGCAGCGGGCTCGTCCGGGTGAAGCCGGAGGCGGAGAGCAGCGCGAAGGCCGAAGCCCGCGACGACGAGGCATTTGAACGGCGGCTGTACCTCGAGGATGACCTGGTTGAGCCGGAGTTTGTGGGCAGCTCCAAGGCCTTTCGAGAGAGAGAAGAAGCGCTGGAGAGACAGCGCGCCAAGGGAGAGACGCAGCCGATGCGCATGAGCGCCAAGCGAAGCGCCGCCATTCGCGCGCAGTTGGCGTGGGAAGAGAACCGTCTACTGACGTCCGGCGTAGCGATATCCAACGCCGCTGCAGAGCTGGATGAGGCCGCAGATACGCGCGTGACGCTTCAGGTGCATCAGCTGCGGCCTCCGTTCCTCAAAGGGCCCGTGGCGCTCAGCAGTCAGCGCGATCTGGTGCCCACGGTCCGCGACGCCACCAGCGACATGGCGGTCAACGCCAGGGGCGGCTCGGATCTGGTGCGGAGGCAGCGTGAACTGCGCGAGCAAAAGGCCGTGCGGTCTCGGAACCGCTTCTGGGAGCTCGGCGGCAGCAGAATGGGGAATGCCCTCGGGCTCGGGGACAAGCAGGCGGGAGCGGCGGCGCCGAAGGAGGAAGAGGAAGGGGACTTTGACTACAAGAAAGGCAGCGCATTCAAGGAGCACATGGACGCGAAGAGCGAGGCGGTGTCTGACTTTGCCAAGTCCAAGACCATCGCGGAGCAGCGACGATACCTGCCGGTGTACAGCGTGCGGCAAGACCTGCTCAGCGTGGTGCGGGAGCATCAGGTCGTCATCGTCGTGGGGGAAACGGGCAGCGGCAAGACGACGCAGCTCACGCAGTATCTCCACGAGGACGGCTACACGCAGGACAACATGATCGTGGCATGCACGCAGCCTCGACGCGTCGCTGCCATGTCCGTCGCTGCTCGGGTTAGCGAGGAAGTGGGCTGCGAGCTCGGAACGACCGTGGGCTACGCGATTCGCTTCGAGGACGTCACGGGGCCGGACACGGTGATCAAGTACCTGACTGATGGGGTGCTCCTGAGGGAGACGCTGAGGGAGGCCGATCTGGATAGATATAGTGCAATCATCATGGACGAAGCGCATGAGCGGAGCCTCAACACGGATGTGCTCTTCGGCGTGCTCAAGAAGGTGCTGACCCGGCGGCTCGGCCTGAAGCTCATCGTGACCTCTGCCACGCTGGACGCGGGCAGGTTCTCCGACTTCTTCGGCGGAGCCCCGATATTTAGGATCCCGGGAAGAACCTTCCGCGTCGAGAAGATGCATCTCAAGGTGCCGGCCGAGGACTTCGTGGAAGCCGCCGTGAAGCAGGTGCTCAACATCCACATCTCGCACCCACCGGGGGACATCTTGACCTTCCTCACGGGACAAGAGGACATTGAGACGTGCTGCGAGGTGATCGCAGAGCGCATCTCCAGCATGGACCAGGCTCCGCCGCTCCTTCTGCTCCCGATGTACTCGCAGCTGCCCGCCGATCTGCAGGCGCGGATTTTCAAGGCCTCGGAGCAGAACTGGAGGAAGTGCGTCGTCAGTACCAACGTCGCGGAGACCTCCCTCACAGTGGACGGCATCAAGTACGTCGTCGACTGTGGATTTTGCAAGCTCAAGGTCTACAATCCGCGGATCGGCATGGACTCCCTCCAGGTGACGCCGGTTTCCCAGGCGAACGCCAACCAGCGCGCTGGTCGAGCGGGCAGGACCGGCCCGGGGATGTGCTACCGCTTGTACACGGAGAAGCAGTTCCGGGAGGAACTGCTGCCTTCTCAAGTGCCGGAGATGCAGCGTACGAATCTGGACAACGTGGTGTTGCTGCTCAAGTCCCTCGGCGTGCGAGATCTGATCAACTTCGACTACATGGATGCGCCGCCGCAGGACACGATCGCGAGCTCGCTGTACGCCCTCTGGACCCTGGGAGCGCTGGACAACAACGGCGACCTGACGCAGACGGGGCGACGAATGGTGGAGTTCCCGCTCAGTCCGGCCCTGGCGAAGATGCTGCTCTATGCCGAGGAGCTGCGGTGCACGGAGGAGGTGCTGACGGTGGTCTCCATGCTCAGCATGCCGTCACCGTTCTTTCGCCCGAGAGGAAGGGAGGAGGAGAGCGACGCCCATCGAGAGAAGTTTGCCGTTCCGGAGAGCGATCATCTCACCCTGCTCAACGTGTATCACCAGTGGAAGATGAACAAGTACAACTCGGCCTGGTGCGCCGAGCACTTCATCCACGCTCGCGCCATGAAGAAGGCGAGGGAGATCCGCGCGCAGCTGCTTGACATCTGCCAGCAGCTCCGCATCCAGATGACGTCGTGCGCGGGCCTCTGGGACGACGTCCGCAAGTGTATCTGTAGCGCGAACTTTCCCAATGCCGCGAAGATCAAAGGCATCGGCGAGTACGTGAATATGCTGAATGGCCTCAAGTGCCACCTCCATCCCAGCAGTGCGCTCTTCGGGCTGGGCTTCACACCGGACTACGTGGTGTACAACGAGCTGGTGTTGACCACGAAGGAGTACATGACCACGGTCACGGCGGTCGACGGGGAGTGGCTCGCGGAGCTGGGTCCCATGTTCTTCTCCGTGAGGGAGAGCTACGAGACCATCCTCCAGAGGCGGCAGCGGGAAGCTCAGTTCGATAGGGACGCGGCCGCGGAGCAAAAGTCAGCGGAGGAGCGCGCGAGGAGGAGGCCGTCGGTCGCGCCGAGGAACTCCAAACCAGGGATCCTCGACGCGGCCGAGCATGCTCCCAGGAAGCGGAACAGTGCGATGGTGGAGGTGGGCAAGAGAGACGCAGCGCAGGCCAAGGCGCAACGGGGCCAGACGTCCACTGCAGCCGCTCTCCTGCGTCGGCACCGGGCGAAGAAGCGAAGAAGAGGTGGCATCTAAGAGTGGTCATCCCCAACCTCGAGAGGCTTGAGATGCTCGTCGCCCGCAGTCCTTCCCGCTCGTTGCCCGGCTTTATGAAGGAGCGGAGCGCTTTGGCGACGAGTCGCGGTGGAGGTTGCGAGAGTTGCTTCGGACAAGACTCCGGCAACGAGACACCAACACTACCAGAAGAAAGACACTCTGTCTTTGTATCGCTTGCGCGGCACGACTCGGTCCACCGCCACGCTTTATGCCTGCTGTGGAGGGGCCGAGCCAGCACCGCTGAAAAGGTACTGCAAACCGAAGTAGATGACGAAGAAGCCCGCGACGCCCCATAGAGGATTGCTCTTCTTCTCCTTCTTGAGCTCCTCGCCGATGTCTGCCACGTGCGTGTTCTCCTCCAGCTCGCGCAGCTTTCCCGTAGCCGTCACGGCAATCGCGCTGCCTTTGCCCTGCTGCAAGTTGGACAACGCGACCTGGATGGAGCGCAGCACCAGCAGCACATCCTTGTTCTGCTGATCGAGCGCGAGGAAGAGTAATCGGTTTCGCTCGTCCACGTCAATGTAGAAGGAGGAGCACACGCAGCGGCAGCCATTGAGGAATGCCGGGAAGAGAGATCGCATGAGCTGCACCACCTCGTGCTTGGGCATGGACGCCGGGACCCAGATGGGCAGCTCCGTGCCGTCCTGGAGCGTCAAATACACCTCGCAGGTGAACATGAACACCTGCCCCACATACACTATCGACCGCGCCTCTCCGTTGGCCTTGCCCGCCGTGAGCACGTACGCCAGCATCGCCCAGGCGGCATGAAACACCAGCATCTCAAAGAAGACCTGCAAGTCAGAAGGGCCCAGGAAGGCAATAACAGGCATTAAGAGGCATTACAAGGGCATGAAAAGGTATGAGAAGGTATCAAAACGCATCAAAAGGCATACTCAAGCAAGACAACGGGGAAGAAAGGCCAAAACATCTCATGAGGAAACACGCGCCGAACCTGACTGTCCTCCACCACCGCCTGCTTCAGAGCCTTCTCCGGGCCATAGCGGTCCCACAGATCCCGCTTGTCATCATCACTGAGCACGTCGAAGGCCGTCCGGACGGAGTCGAAGCGCTCGCTGGCGTCCTTGGACGGGTTCTTGTCCGGATGCAGCGCCAGCGCCTGGGCCTTGTAGGCGGCCTTGAGCTCCGAGTTGGAGCTGTACCGATCCACGCCCAAGAGGCGGTAGAAATTGGGCCCGCGCTCCGCCCATTCAAACTGCGTCTTCACCAGCGCCACCAAGGCCAGGAATCCAATGGCCAGCGTGAGCCCGGTGACCCTGGAGAAGCGCTTGGGCCGCAGAAGCCAGCCAGTCACGGGGTACACGATGAACACATACACGAAGAAGTCGCCCAAACCCTCAGTGTCCGCCATCTCGTCCGCTTCAACTCTGCTTGGCGGGAAAAGGAGAGGGATGGGACAACAGAAGTCTGGAGCAGACTGTTTTGAAGTTAACATCAAATTTTCAATATATTATAATTATGGTTTATGTAATGGTGACACTTTTCTTCGAAATTCTGTTTTATTTAAATATAATTTGAATAGTATATAAATACTTTTTGAGAGTAATGATAGCGGTATTAGAAGTTGAAATCAAAACAAAATTATGAAATTAAAAGTCAAAGCATTCGTTCTGTCACATGTCACGAAAACAAGAAGGCCAGTTCTCTCAACCTTCGCGGCTTCGCGTTTTCGCGCCTTTTCGGGATCTTCGGACGCAGTTTAAAGCGCCCAAATGGCTGTCATGTCGCGCTCTTTCCAACCACTCCCTTTTATTGTAGCTCCTAAACCTTTGCGTCGCCAAGTGAGAATCTTGTGGCACCCCCTGGCGACTGACTCGCTATGATATGGCGGCAGAGGTGGACGAGATCGTGGAGAGAGTCCTCTCCAACGCCTCCGATGCGGCCCCTCCCGACGGACTTCCGTCCTCCAGGCCCTCTCCGAGATCACAGAAAGTGCGAGGGAGAGTTTGGCTGCGCAGCGTCGACAAATACTCTCTGGCGGGACAGATGCGCTCGTTTGGCCTCCCCTTTCCCTTTGAAACGCCACCGGAGTTGGTCCTTCCCCGCGCTTTTGCGCGTCAGCGCGCGCATGACAACTTGAGAGAAGTGAAGAGAAGCAGCAGGCGGCTTCTGAGAGGTTTTCGGATCGCTCTGAGAGAGGCAGTGCGGCCCAAAACGGCTCCGGCGTCGCAGGTCCAGAATCGGCTGGGCTTTGTGCCGGCCTCCAGTCGCACTGCCAAGTTCAAAGCAGCTCCGGTGCCTCCAGCGTCAACTTCCGACGTTCGGGGGGGACAGCTACGGCGAGAGCAGTGCTGGCGCGGCGGGACGAAGGCGTCTCCAAGCCGATTCGGTAGAGCCGCTGCCAAGACGGAAAGGTCGAACCCGGGGAGGTCGCAGAAGCCGAAAGCGCGGAAGCTGAGGGTGGGCGACAAAGCCAAGTCTGCTCCGGAGCTTCGACTAATGGCGAAGGGGATCGCTTCACCTCTGAGTTTATCGCCCTCGCGCGTACGGCTAAGGAAGAGCCAAGCCACATCTGGGCTGTACGCTCAGAGCGTCTTCGCGCGCTATAGGCCGGCTTCTGCTGGGCTGAAAGGCAGCCTCGCCAGGAAAGATGCGCCGCTGAAGCTGCCTGGTACTTCTTCTGCTGCGGCGAAACACACTGATGAGCGGGCTCCTCGGCGGCCAGAGTCCTCCGCACGCAAGCACCCTGCGGCCGAGAACCCACAGGACTGGGCGACCTCCCGGCTCTTCCGGCCACAAGGAGCCGAGTCGCTGCTTCGCAGCCAGACGGCGGTCGCTCGACGATGCCTTCGGCTCTTCATGCGGCTGAAGTCTCGCCAGCCGTATGCAGCCGAGGCCATCTACGAGACCGCGTACGGCCTCTCCAACAGGATCCTACGGGATTTCGTGGTCCCGGAGGACTTCAGAAAGCTTGCGACGGACGGATACGAACGACGACGCGCTGCTGGTACGCCCATCACTCGAAACGATGCCATCGTGATGCTCATTCGAGCCCAGGCGCTTGCGCGTGGCAGGGCCGTCATTATCAAGCAAATCGCTCCATTGCATCGTCAGTTGCTGGAGAAGGACAAATCATCCGAGTTGCTGGAGAACAGCACACCATCGGAACAGGACGGCGCCGGCGTCGAGCCTGTGCAGCAACGTCAGCAGGCGCTGCGGTGCGCGATCGAGAGGTTCAGCGGGATGGTACCTTGGGATGTACGAAGCTTCTGGATTCAGGGAGAGGACCATCTGCCGGCTGCAGAGCAAGCCGCAACTGCAGCAACCTTGAGATGAGCTACTCGCTCCTTCCTCTTAACGACAACCATTGGCGCCGTAGCGAGAAGGCTCGGCAACTAGGATGAAGAGATAGGATATGGATATGGAACTCTTCTTTCCTTCCTTCAGGACTTTGGCCTAGACTAATCGGACTACGATCGGACGAGCACCGCGCTCTTCTGCTTTGAAATCGGAGGACAAATCTAGTGCAACGACTGGCCGACTCGCGAGATCTAATCGTCTCTCAAAACTGTTTGTTATGAACTGTTTCTCTGAGCTCTTAAAGGGGCAGATGCGTGGCTGCGTAGGCGCCGATTCCTGCTAGGTAGCCCGCTGCTGCGGGCAGCGAGATCCTCTTGGCGTACCACAAGAAGTCCACTTTCTCGAGGCCCATCAAGGCCACTCCGGCTGCTGAGCCGATGACCAGCATGGAGCCACCAGTTCCCGCGCAATACGCAATCAACTGCCACAGGCTGTCGTCCATCGGGTGCGCCGTCAAGTCGTACATGCCTTGAGAGAAAGACGGGGCAAGAAGTCAGCGATGGCGAACGACGCGAGCATGGGGCGTATTGCCGCTCTCGCGTGAGGCTTGGTGCCGGCTAGTTCTTACCCATGGAGGCGGCAACCAGCGGCACATTGTCGATGACCGCGGATGCCGCTCCGATGGAGCCTGCGAGGAGCGTTTGCGAGGAGATGTGATCGTTCAGGAAGTTGGCAATCGTGTTGAGGAGGCCGGCCGATTCCAGCGAAGCCACGCTAAGCAGGATGCCGAAGAAAAAGAGAACTCCGGCGGTGTCGATCTTCCGCAGCGCCGCGGGCACCATGAGCTCCGTGTTCTCGCGGCCCTCGCCGAAATGCAAGGTGTCCGTGAGCACCCACATCACCCCCAGGGCGCTCAGGATGCCCAAGTACGGCGGCAAGCCCGTCAGGGATTTGAAGACCGGCACCGACAGCAGGCCGAGGACCCCCGTGGCGAGTACCAGCTTTCCTCGCGGCGCCAGACCCTCTCCGTCCCCGTCAACGGGCCGAACGATGCTTCCCATTCCCTGCAGAGAAGATGTGAACTTACTTAGAGGCGAGAGTGGCCCTCGTGAAAGAGATACGGCCACGTCCTATTCAAAACGCATGGCGTGGACAAACCGACCTCGCCCGACTGCGCGCTCTTCGGCGAGTCTTCCAGTTGATTCGCGAGCACCGCCGTGGTGACCAGCGTGGAGATCAGCGATGGCAACACCAGGCTGGTCATGGTCGGCAGGACGCTAATCTGGCCGCCGATCCAGAGCATCGTGGTCGTGACATCTCCTATCGGCGTCCACGCGCCTCCCGCGTTGGCGGCCACCACCACGAGCGCGCCGAAGAGCTTACGGTCTTCGGGATCCGGCACGAGCTTCTTCAGCAAGCCCACCATGACAATCGTGGTCGTCAGGTTGTCCAGGACGCCGGACATGAGGAAGGAGACGGCGGAGACGATCCAGAACAGCTTCTTCTTGTTGTCAACGTCGATGGCCTCGGAGATCAGGTCGAAGCCCTTGTGCGCGTCGACGGCTTCCACGATGGTCATCGCTCCGATGAGGAAGAACGTGATCTCGGATACATCCGACACATGCGAACTGAGCTCCCTGAGAGCGCTCTCGATGGCCACGCCCGATGCGCCCGCGGTGCCAGCGTAGATGACCCACAGCGCCGTGCACATGAGCAGCCCAAGCGCTGCCTTGTTGTAGCCGAACTGCTCCTCCAGGATGATGCCGATGTACCCCAGGCCAAAGACTGCAGAGAGGCTGAGCGTCTGGTGATCATGCACCCAGTCTCCCTGCAGAAGCGCTGCGCCGATGAGGGCGCCCATCCCCACAAATCCGGTGCGGAACAGGTCCTGCGCCCCCAGCTTCCGGGCGAAGCGATTCGCCCGCTCCCGCTCCCTGAGCTGGGCGTCCTGCTGCGACATCGGCGATCCCCAGGACGGAAGCGAGGCCTACAGATCCGAGGCGGGTTTGGCACCTTGTGCGTGAGAAGGGCGCCTTTGTAGCAGATGAAAAGCCGGCGTCCACCGTACCAATGGGTACTCGCCCGCAAGCTGAGCGTCGTCGTCCTTCATGATCTTCACCAGATCTTCGATGCTGAGGACTCCTGCCACGTTCTCCAGCTTCCTAACCTCGCCGTCGATGACGGGGATGTGCCTGAACTGGCCCTTGGCCATGGTCTGCAAGGCGTCGCCGACGGTGTCCTCCGGCTCCGCGGTCACCAGCGAGGCCTCGGCAGTCATGACCTCGTCGACGAGCACGTCCCTAGACTTCGCTCTCGCCGTGAGTCTCCCTCGGCTGCACCTTCTTTCTCTCCATTTTCCTTGCATTTCTCGCCGGGCACCAACCTTCAGGCCTTGCTCCACCACCTTGGTGACGAAGTCCCGCTCGGTGAAGATGCCGGCGATGGCATCTTGGTCGTCCAGCACCAGCACGCTGCCCTTTCCCAGCTCGCTCATGACCTGCACGGCATCGTACACAGGCGCCCCCGACTTGACCGTGCAAAAAGCTGCCGTGTCTGCGTCCTGAAGCGCTTTGCGCAGCAAGGAATTGCCGCCCAACCCGAGAGGCGAGACCGCCTGGGCAAGCTGTTGGTACCGCCGATGAGCTCAAGCTGCCCCTCCCTTGCTCTCCCTGGCTCTAGCCTTGCAAGGCACTGTCGAGAGCCGGCAGAGACGCCCTACCTCTGTGGAAAACGCCGCTTCTTCGACGGCGTGCAGCCGCGACGCCAGCCTCCTCGCCGGCATCCGCAGCGGCTTGAAGGCCTCCGTTGGCGCGAGGAGCGCCACGCCCAGCAGGCAAAGCATGGAAGAGCCAGCCATGGCTATTGCACAGGAAAGTTGGGTGACGCACGTCACCTGCGGCTGTAGAATGCGGCGTTGAGAGCGGCGTTGTTAAGCGGCCAGGTCAGGAGCGCAAGTTCAAATGTCTAAAGTACACGTCATGGAATAGGATACTAAGGGACTTTGCTGGGCGGCTGAAACGTCAGCTCTGTCGACAGAAGCCATCGAATTCCAGCGCTATTCCTCCACTGTTCAGCGCGATTAGCCGATTGCACAGCCACGTCACTGCAAGGCGGTCCACGATTGGTCGACAGCCACGCACGCCGCACAACCGTCGGTACTCACCTCGGTACCCTTCAGGATCGCTCCTGAACGTCCACTATCGATCCCGATAAGCCTCCGTTTTTCCCGCCAAAATTCACCCCGCTTTCCAGCCGCACACCATGCCGGACCATGGCGTCATTTGGGCGTTCGAGATCTTCTCCGCCAGCGTCCTGGCCGAGTTGGTGAACAAGGCGGTCCTGCACCCCATCGACACGCTCAAGGCACGGCTGCAGTACCAGAGGGCGGTGGGCACTCTGACGCAGCAAAGCGCCAAGGTCACTCTTTTGCCTGTTTGCTTGCTTCAAACCCATGATTTTTTCGTGATTTTCTTCCCCGGATGTTTCCGTCATTGTTCCCGGAACAGGTTGTGGGCGACGTTTGGTGGAAAGATGTGGCGCGATGGCCTGTTGTGTCCGACGTTCTTGCGGCAGCTGCTTTGGTCCGAGCCGAGCTGTACCCCATGCGGGCGCTCTTCGCCGGTTTGACGCCTTCTCTGATTGGCGTGTTCCCCGTGAGTCTGGTGTACATGCCGACCTACGAGATCTCCAAGGTACCGAAGCGGCAGTGGCGCGAGGCGAGCGGAGAAGCTGATGCGTTGCCCTAGGCATATGTGAAAGGGACGGCGTTGGAAGGCACTCCGGTGCCGGCGGTGCTCACTGGCATCGCGTCTGCGACGGTGCGAGTACCCGTGAGTGTCGTGAAGGCGCGCATGCAGCTCCAGCTGCACAAGGACTTCTTCTCCTGCGTCCGAGAGGCCGTTTCCCAGAAGCGCGGCGTTCGCGGGCTGTACGTGGGCTTCAACGCCGTGCTGCTTCTGGACATCACCTACGCTGCCATCGCGTTCGCTTGCATCGAGCATATGCGGGCAATGGCCTATGCTCGGAAGGAGAGGTTGGAGGGCCGGCCGAGCGGAGAGTACTCCGTCAAGGACCTGTCTGCTTCCACCAACGCGATGATCGGCTTCACGACGGGCATCGTCACTTCGCTGATCACCGAGCCGATCGATGTGATCAAGACGCGTCTCATGGCGCAGCGCACCGCTTCTGGCTCAGGGCCAGTCGAAGGGGCCTACTTTGGCTACCGCGGCGTCGGCCACGGCCTCATGAGTGCAATTCGGTAAGAGTCTCTCGTTGTGCTTGTTGGGTCTGCTTGGCTTGATTTAGGGTTGGGATTCGGATTCGGATTCGGATTCGGATTCGGATTCGGATTCGGTTCGGTTCGGTTCGGGCCGCGGTGACGAAGAGTCCGTGGAGCGCTGACAGCCTCATAATCGCTAGGCAAGAGGGCATGCTCACGCTCTGGAAGGGGAGCCTGCCTCGCTTGGTGATCAAGGCCTTCGGCAGCTCGCTGTGGTTCACCATGTACATGTTCTTCCGCCAGCTCTTCCCGTCCTCAGCCTCGGAGCGATGACAGGAAACCTACTTCCTTTCTCGCGCTTGCCTTGGGGACTGTGTACCTTCCGCCTCGCTTTGCCCTGCATTCACCGTCTGGTCGCCGCGTGTCCACCTCTTTGCGGCGGGAGAAGGCTTCACAGCGTCATCAATTACACTTCTTCTTCGGAGACGAAAGACGCAAGACGAAACACGAAAGACGAAAGACGAAAGACGAAAGACGAAAGACGAAAGACGAAAGACGAAAGACGAAGAAAGGGTGTTGATATAGGAAACCAAGACGAAAGACGAAAGACGAAAAAGACGAAAGACCAGAATCCTTCTGACTGTTTTCGATCCTGCTATATATGATTCACGCAAACATCAGCAAAATAGTTCAAACAACACCGTCGGCGGCCTCTCGACGCCCAGAAAAGTCGAGGTGCGACACCATGGAAATCGAGCGGGATCCGGAAGGTGCGTCAGAAGGCCGGGTGACTGAGGGGGCTATAGCACAGCTTCTCACTCTCCACCTCCGCAGAAGAAAAGCCGCTTTTGGCGGCGGAAAACCCTTCCGAGGGCGTCAAATCCCAGATCGAGCGGCGCAAACATGAATATGAAGGTACTCTCTCCTCACAAGAACCTCAGATGATCATCTGCGATACCAGGAATCCAGGAACATACGCCGAAAATACCCGCTTTTCCGTCCGCAGACGACATCGAGGACCCCACAGTGCAGTTTTTGGGCCGTTTGGCCAAGGTTTTGTACGGAGACTTGCCGGAGCCGCAGACGCAGAAGACGATTTTGGCTCTCGCGGCCACTCTGGCGGTGCTGCTGGGCGGATTTTGGCTGTTGGACAGCGTGAAAGACTCCATTTTCGTGGGAACCGTGGGACTTCAGTATCTTCCGTGGGCGAAACCCGTCAGCGTCATGGTCTCATTGCTATCAGTTCTGGCGTACACAAGGTGAAGAAGCCTCCAAAGCCTTTGCGGTGCAACCCAGCGGAACGAAGCTGAGACATCGCGGTTTTTTTGCTGAAACCCGTGCTTTTTGGGGGGCGTTTTCTCAACTAGATTGACGGAATTGGTCCCGACGCCGCGGCTGTTTGGTATGGTGGGCGTTGGCTTCTCTTGCCTTTTTGCAGTGCTAGCGGCTCTCTTGGCGCTGCCGGGAAATGGCCCGTCTGCGCCCACGCCGCACTCCCCGGGGAGGCTGCTTGGCTGGGTTTGCTACTGCGCCATCGAGTCCTTTGGCTCTGTGGCGGTGGCGCTTTTCTGGGCGTTCACCAATGACACGGTGGACCTGGAGACGGCGAAGAGTAGCTACGGGATCATCATTGCCGTCGCGCAGCTGGGCGCGATCTCGGGCGCGTCCATTGCGACCTATGCGGGCGTGTTGCACAGCTACGGCATCTTCCTCATCGGCGCCCTGCCGCCCGTCGTCGCCGCGTACATGATGAGGAGCATTGCGCAGGTACCCGCATCTCTCTAGTCGGTCTGCTCCTCAAGGAGCGCAGCGTAAGAAGCGCCCACTTTCCTTCTCGCGCAGGAGCGACGAAAAGACGGATCTGCAGCGGCGGTGAAAGTCTCCCATCAGGGGTCGGCCTTGGACGCCGCCTGGTCCGGACTGCGCCTCGTACGTAATCCATCGCTAGTGCCTCGAGGCGGCCGTACTTGACATCGGTGGCTCGCAGGTGCTCTTGGATCCCTACGTGCTGGGTCTGCTCATCGTGTCCAGCGTCAGCGAGATCGTGCTGACCATCCTGGACTTCCAGCTCAAAGCCATGGGCGCTCATGAGACGGGCGCCGCCACCGGCGTCGAGGGCGGTTCGGACCTGATGACGTCCTTCATGGCGCGGTTCGGACAGTTTGCCAACCTCGTGAGCCTTTCCATGAGCTTGCTGGGGACGTCCATCATCGTGCGAAGGTTCGGGGTCCGCGGCGCGCTGCTGGTCTTCCCGTTGGTCATGACCAGCGTGGTCGGGGTGGCCACGCTGGCGCACGGGACGCAGGCGAATCTGCCGTTCCTCGTTGGTGGCGTGGCAGTCTTGAAGGGACTGACCTACGCGTTGCACGAGCCGCTCAAGGAGATGCTGTACAAGCCCACGACGGCGGAAGTGAAGTTCAAGGCGCGAGCGTGGATCGACGTCTTCGCCTCCCGCGGCGCGAAGGCCATCGGATCAGCGGTGAATGCGCTGGCGGGCCACAATCCGACCTCCGCGGGAGCGAGCGCCAGTCTGGGCTTTTCCCTGCTGGTGGCAGTAGGTGAGACGCTTGCGTTCTGTGGGCCAAGGTCGCCAGCGTTGGAACGACGCTCGTAACACGCCAATTTTCAATGGGATAGGCATGGTGCGGTTGGCGCAGCTGATGGGGAGAGCCTTCGACGAGGGCATGAAGCAGCTGCCTAGAGAGGAGTCCCAGGGAGAGATTGCCGTGGAAAGCGACGGAGAAGACCTGGCGCTGGTGTCGGCAGATGGAGAAAGGTTCTTGGAGACGGAGGACAACGAATGGAGCCACTACGCAACCGCAGATGAAGACCACAGTAGATAGACGACGGCGAGAATGAAGTGCAAGTCTCGTTCAGAGAAAAGCTGTGGCATCTAGTGGGCTTGATGGTCTATGTGTCCCTACGATCGCCGTGCCATTCCGCACACAAAGCACCTCCACCGGTGCATGATCGACTGCAGGCCCAGCTGCTTGTCGAGACGGGCCTACGAGTTCATCACGCTGCTGGCGTTTCGCATGCTGTACAGATTCGACACGTGCCCCGCAGCGTCGCTCAAGATGGACTCCGCCTCAGAGGAGCGAAGCGTCTGACCAACTTGAGTTCCCCGCGCACTTCGAGGCACCGATCTTCTTCTGGGTCTATCACCTGAAGGGTGTTTAACCGAGTTTCGTCAGGCATGCAGGGAATGGATCACCAGTTGTGAAAGGCAGAAAGACCAAGGAGCAGTCCACACGTACCTTGTATCATGCCGGATATGGAAGCCCTGCCGCCCCGAAATGTGAAGGAGCTGAAGACTTCGCCGGCGGTCATGTCGTCGCCGTGATGCCGGCTCAGGGACTTGAAGGTAGGCGACAGATATCTTCTGCTGGGCGTTCCCGCACTTGTGGCCTCCTTCCTTGTAGGCTTAGTGCCCGGACTTTGCATCACAGGCTGCGTCTGGCTTTTCCAGCGCCTGAAGTCGCGAGAGGATCAGCCTCCTAGCGATTCAAGCGTTTATCAGGGCCGATGCGGTTGCGTACCCATCGCCATCAGAAGCTGCTGCCCGCTTCCGCTCACGTGCTCGCCGTCGGCTCATGCTTCGACTCGAGGAGCGCGCGCCATCGATGCGGAGAGCGGAGTACAGAGTGCCACCCTGAGGCCCTCTCCCATCGCCGTTTCCGGCGCCCCACGCCGGTCGCTGCGGGCTCTTGATCTTGCGGTCCATGACCACTCTGCAGGGAACGCGGGATCCGACTTCAGCAATCGTCGGTGCCACGCGCCGAACAGACACTTCCCGTTCAGTTACCTTTGGGATTCCTCCAGGTGCTCCGCTCTATCTGCCTGAATGTCTGCGAAGCCGCGGCCATAGAGCAGATCCAACGTGGGCGTGGAGGCCCTTCTGCCCGCCGTGTCCGCGGACACCGACCCTCTCGCTCGTCCCCTCGCGGACGACGGCTTCTTGGAACTTCTACTTTTGCTGCGGCGTCGATGCCGTCTTCTTCCTCTACTTTCCCGACTGGTCGAGGGGCCCAGGTGCACCACGTCGAAGGAAGCCGACGAGTCTGCTGCATGGGAATACTCGAAGGAAGCCGAGTGCGTGAGCGTGTCCATGTCTCCGTCAAAGGCTTCCTGCGACCGCTGCCGCATCGGCAGGCCTCTCAGATCTAGCGTCCGACTTGCCCATCTGCGGAAGGCTCTTTCGATGGCGCGAGACCCAAAGTGCATCGTGAGACTGCGCATGAGGCGGCAGGCGCATTCCTTGGAGCTGACGAAGCCCCTCGTCTGCGGTCCGCTCCGGCTTTGCCTCTGCATCTCCCGCATGCGGACGACCTCCTCTAGCAGCAGCTGTTTCTCCGTGTGCGCTCGGCGGAGCTGCTCAACCAGCAGGTCGACTTGGCGGGCTTCTGCAGAGCGCTCCGACCGGACCAGCCGCGATCCACTCGAGTCTTGCGGGTCTCTCTCCCTCTTGATTTCCCGCGCGTTGAAAGGCTGCAGATCTGTGGTAGTCGATGTGCTTTCCAGCGATCCATTCTGGCCATTCGACATCGACAGAGTCTCTCCATGCCTCGCAGGAAGTCCAAACCTCTCGAGGTTCTCAGCTGAACTCATGGGGCCAGCGGACTGCAGCGTTCCGACGCTGGCATGGCCGTTGTAGCTGCGCCCTCGGTTCCCCGCATCGCCATCCCGGATTTCTCGCTGCTCCAAGCTTGTTCCAGCACCATTCAAATCCTCCGCAACATCAAAAGATCGATGCAAGTCCGACTTCGTCGTGTCTGTCTTTCGTGTCGCGTCGTCCGAATGGACGTCGAAGCCTCCAGAAAGCTCAGCTTGGCCGGACAAGCCTACGCCAAGCTCCTCATATCTCTCCCGAGGCTCGAAAAGCTGAGTAGAGGAGCTCATGGATACTGTGTGGCGGACAGCGGCCGCTGCGGGATTCAAAATGGCCAAGAAAGGGCCTCGATGGGGATTCTCTTCGCAGTCACAGCGTATTTCGGAAGATCTCCATCCCAGACTCCGCCCACGCCTAGTGATAGCTGTAACCTAGGCACCGAAAGCTGATCGACGGAAATTTGTCCCTTGTGGCGCGCAACTCAGGATCGTCTCTGTCCGCGGCGGCCGCGCACCCGGGACTTGATGCAACCGTCTTTGCGATACTTCGGGCTTCTCGTCCACAACTGCTTCCCAGCGCTATAAGGAAGAGAAGGTTACCAAATGCCGAGCAGAAAGACGAGCCGAAAGGTGAGGAGAGGGCGCCAAACGTCCAGAGAGCTCTTCGTTGCCAGAATGGGCGCCGAGTGTTCTAGAGTTACACGCCCGCCTGTACGCGTTGCACGACCTGGGGATTCCTTGATTGGTCCGAGGGCAATATGTTTGATTAAATATGACGTTTTTAATTTGATTAAGGATTTATAATTTATGAAATAAAGGCTCAATAGATAAGATTGTGAAGTTTCATTTTTATAAAATAATTTAAAAGCCGACAGCGCGCGTAACATCGCCTCTTTCGCGCCAAAAATTCGAGCTTCTTCGGCGCCGCGTTTGGCTTCAAAACGTCGCTCCTCTCATAAAAGATGCTTCGAACGGGAGTGCTGGCGCCTCTGAGGCGCGCAGGCGCCATGCGCGGTAACGTCTGAGTTCTGCAGCTGCGCCTCCAAAACGTTTATAGTTTGCGTGGACACTGAAGTGGCGCAGGCGTTTTCTGTCGCATCGAAGTCATCTTCTGTCGCCGCTGAGTTTGAAAGTCTTGAGAGCGAAGTACGAGTCGATCCCGAAGTTGGATGTGGAGCGTGGCGCGCTGTTTTAAAGTCGTCAGAATGCGTTTTGCGGAGATGTCTGCGTGCTGTGCCTTTGAAGCGAGACGATAAGCTCCGGCGTCCAGCAGTGTTTTTGCGCGTTTTTCTTTGGTTTAGGTTTTGGTTCTGCGTTTACGTTTAAGCTCGTGAATGTAGCCGACGTTGGGAAATCTGATGGAAAAACTCACCGTATGACTGACTCGCAGACCTGAGCGTCCGCTCCATGTCCACGGCGGCGGATCTCACGCAGTACGGTTCTCCCGACATGGGTTTTGTGAAGGACCGCATCTCGAAGTCGTCGTCTACGGACAACACCAAGAACTTCAACTACTTCATGCTGGGCAACATGCGCTTCGTGTACGCCACCGCCTCGCGCCTGGCCGTCATCAAGTTCATCGCGTCCATGAACCCCTCCGCGGACGTGCTGGCTCTTGCCTCCGCCGAGTTCGACATCAGCGCCATTCCAGAGGTGCGTACCTTTGGCAAAGTCTTCCAGCATGCTTGCGATCGGCCGAGTACTTCTGCGTTGTGTCCCGTGTCCCGTGTCCAGTGACCTGTGTCCAGTGAAAAGCTGGTAGCTGAGCGAAGCTGCCAGGAGACGCGGCTCGTCACCGCAGCGTTTGTGCCCTTCGACAGGCTGGGACACAGCCAGTTCGCCTCATCTAACAAGAACCCAATGCCTTTGGCTCCGCAGGGCAGCACCATCACGGTCAAGTGGCGGGGCAAGCCGGTGTTCATCAAGAAGCGCACCGAGGATGAGATTGCCAAGGAGCAGGCGGTGGACACGTCTGTCCTTCGCGACGCCGAGACGGACGCCGAGCGCGTGCAGAAGGATGACGTGCTCGTCGTGATGGGCGTGTGCACGCACCTCGGCTGCGTGCCCATCTCGGGCGCGGGCGAGTACGGCGGCTGGTTCTGCCCGTGCCACGGCTCACACTACGACGCCTCCGGCCGCATCCGCAAGGGGCCGGCGCCGCTCAACCTGGAGATCCCGCCGTACAAGTTCATCGACGACGACAAGATCCTGGTTGGCTAGGTCGCGTCCGAGCCAGCAGCTGTGTTAGCGCGTGAGGTGCGCAGTGGCGCAGCAGCAGCAGCAGCAGCATCGCCCCGAAACCCCGCTTTTGCCGTCTCTTGACCGAAGCCGCACATGCGGGCGCGGCGCGCCGCAGACGTCTCTCCTGAACTTCGTCGCATCAGACGCCATTTCTTCCCCATCACGAGCCTGCCTTCACCACCCGGCCCCTCCCCACCCTGAGCCGCGCCTTGCCCTCGGCGACCAGCCTGCATGTCCAGGTACTGCTGCTGCCTCACCGCGCTGTTCCGCCGGCGCAGCCCGTCGTACGAGGCTTTGAACGGCGACGCGTCGCGCCACCAGCTGCACCAGCCGGCCTACGGCGCCACGCGCGAGCGAGCGGGCGATGGCGCTCGCAAGGCGGCCTCGCAGCCAGTGGACATCCAGGGCCGCGAGCTGGAGGGGCTGAGCAACGGGCGGCGCCAGGCCTTCATCGAGAAGTACGAACTGAAGGAGGCCATCGGCATCGGCTCCACGTCGTCGTGCTACCGCTGCGTGCACATCATGAGCGGCAAGGAGTTGGCGGTGAAGATCATCGACAAGCGCAAGATCGAGGCGGAGTACCGCGGCCTGATCTCGCAGTTCTACAACGAGATCGACATCCTCAAGAGCCTGCGCCACCCGAACATCATCGAGCTGGAGGAGGTCATCGAGTCCGAGACCAAGTTGTACATTGTCATGGAGCTCATGCGCGGCGGAGAGCTCTTCGACTTCATCGTGGCGCGCGGGAAGCTCCGGGAGGACGAGGCGCAGGGCCTGGCCAAGAAGATCATCTCGGCCGTGGCCTACATGCACTCGCAGGACATCATCCACCGGGACCTCAAGCCGGAGAACCTGCTGCTGGCCTCCAGCGGCTCCGAGCACGACCTCAAGTTGATCGACTTCGGCCTCAGCAAGTGCATGCATGGCCAGGACACCGCGAGCTTCCTCGGCACCAGGGGGTATCTGGCCCCCGAGATGTTGCAACGCCGCACCTACTCCAAGGCGGTAGACTGCTGGGCGCTGGGCATCATTGTTTTTATCCTCCTCTGCGGATGCCTCCCTTTTGATGACGATACGAGGTAATGCGGGGTGCCTCGCCACTCTCCCTGTGCGCAGCTTCTGCCTTTCCACTTCTGCTCGGATCGTGGAGCTGCGAGGGGGAAACGCACAGCAGAATCTCACGGCTTTCGCTTCGTCTCGGATGCGCTCTAGTGTTTTGACCTCGCCGCTGGTGAATCGAAAGTTCCAGCTCAGGTTTCCACACTGGGCGCAGAACCTCAGTGAATCCGCTCAGGATCTCTTGCGCGGATTGCTGAACACCAACCCGCGACGGCGCCTCACGGCCGAGCAGGCGCTCAACCATCCGTGGGTGCAGGGCAAGGGCAAGGCCAGCACCCAAAAGAACTATCTGCGCTCCCCGCAGATCCTGGGCCAAGTTCGGACGCCGCGTACAGGTGCGAAGCCCATTTCTGGCGAGAGGCAAAGACGAGCGGCGCGCGGGCCATCGCCCGGGCTTTGCCGCGGTTCTGACCTCCGAGCCTCACGAGGAATTATTCCCTTTCCATTTCCCCTTGTAGCGCGCGGGGCACCCAACATTCAGGAGAGGCGCCGCGAGGTGCAGAAGGAGCAGGCGGAAGATGAGCCGCCCCGCGAACGCTTGGGCAGTGAGCCGCGAACGAAGATTGCGGGGGGCTTGGACGTGACGGCCGGGTGGCAGTACTATGCGAAGCCGTCGCAAGCGGAGGCCATCGCAGCCATGCAGGGGCGTGTGTATGATCCGTCAAGAAAGCCGCAGAAGCGACCAAGCTTCTAGGGGGCGGCGCACCTTGTACATCTCTCTCTCTCTCCCCCCCTCCCTCTCGCTGGCCAGATGCGAACGAAGGAAACAGCGTTGGATTCCTCAGGTACCACGAGCTCTATTTGAGATCTGCTCCACCTGAGCTGCTATCTGAAGGACAGGGAACACTGCTACGCTTCTACGACCGCTACCAGCTGCTAGATCCCGCCCACGATGATGTTGTTGATGGGAATGTGCACCAACTTCACGAAGAAACCCACGAAACCCATGATGAGGAAGCCGAGACTGGTGGCGCGCGCGATGGCCATGAACTCTGCGCACAGCGTCACCGAAAAGACAAACGACATGGTGAGAACGTGTACACAGCGGTGGTGCTCCGTCTGAAAAGCGCAGAGCTCCACTCAAACTTCACATCGCTTTGTTGAACTTCTTCACTTCGCGACGCCTTGCGAGGATTCACGCCGCAGCGCACGTGCGAAGCGCACACCAAACGGTGAAGAATCGTGTGGAGAAGGGTTTCAAGGGCCGTTTTGGGAGGAAATGGCGCACGAACACGCGCAGCTGTGAATCCTGTACAACGCGCGAAGAAGACGAAAGTCTTCGCCAGGCGCGCGCGCACCTTTTCGGTTGGGCTTCTTGCACTTGCGCACGAGGTTCACGCTCTCCTTATAGAACTTCCGCAGCGGCACGACGATGAGCTCGTTGGGATTCGACATCTTGTCAAGTGCGGCGTCGCGAAGCGCTTGTGGCCTTTAAAGCCGCTCTTCGCGTATGTTGTGACAGACGGACGCTTTGCTTTGCGGGATGCGTTTCTGTCGTCGCATTATTTGACACCCGCGTAAGGTAAATTTATATTGTTGGTCGAACGGTTCAGGAGTTGGGCAAAGTGCCAAGCGGCGCGATACGATTGGCGCACGTACGGAATTAAATAGTTTGATTACAATTCTGAAACTACCCTTTTTCCTACTGGATCCATTTCGGAGTCCCTTCCGTATAACCCTAAGAGGGCGGAACCTTAAGAAGTCGCGCACTTCCCTCGACTTTCACACAATGGGTAGGTCTTCGCCTCCGCGCTCGCTGTCCTCCCTGCGTTCTGGCACACACGCCTGATGCGGACCCACCACTGACGCCGCTCGCTAAACCCCTGCACGCACAGCCAAGATTCGGGCTTATGAGCTCCGCGAGCAAAGCGAGGCGGAGCTGCTGAAGAAGCTGGAGGAGCTGAAGCAGGAGCTGGCGGCTCTCAGAGTGGCCAAGGTGACTGGCGGGGCGGCGTCCAAGCTGGCGAAGATCAAGGAGGTGCGTTGCGGCCCTTGCAATTCGCGACGGCTCAGCGGAGGGGAGATGTTGGGTAACGCCGAGCGATTTCTCAGGTCCGCAAGTCGATCGCTCGCGTGTTGACGGTGTACAACCAGAAGGGCAAGGAGGCCATGCGAGTCAAGTTTGCCGAGGCCAAGCACTTGCCGCTCAACCTGCGCCAGAAGAAGACCCGCGCGATCCGCAGGCGGCTCACCAAGGAGCAGGCCAGCAAGGTCACGTTGAAGGCGAAGAAGAAGATGCAGAACTTCCCGCAGCGCTGGTTTGCCGTCAAGGCGTAAGGGCACTGGCGACTGGCGATTGAAATAAAGTGCTTCGTTCTGTGAGGTTCTCGTTCTCAACCAGCAGCTGTTTGGGCCAGTCTTCTTTGTTTTGTTCTTGGAGCGGCGGCGAATCAATGTGCTTGGCGCTTGCGAAATAGAGACAGAACGCGATGGGATCAAGTCGGTTAGGACAAGGCTTCTCCGGAGACCGGGTCCGGATCTTCTCGAAGAATGGATGGTTGGCGTGTGCTGGAGATCTCTCGCTTGGCCATGTTCTCCTCCGGGGCTTCGGCCGGCGCTCACCAAGCGACCGGGAGACTTCTGGTGGACCTCTCTGAGATGTTGCAAACCCAGCTGCCATGCCAAGATATAGGCGAAGGCATCGGTGAAGGCATCGGCGAAGGCATCGGCGAAGGCGTTCTTGAGAGCTGCAAGCACCACTGATCAGCCGTCCAGGGGCGCGCACAGAGCGTGACCCGCGCTGGCGAGGAGGGAGGTGTGGCCTTCCCTTGTGGCGGTTCGATCCTACGGAGGAGACCAAAGGGCGTCCTGCGACACCCTGCGTCCCGCGACACCCTGCTCCTGGGAGCCAAGGCGCGCTTCATGTTGTGCCGTGTGAAACGCTACACTTCGCCTCCGTCCACCAAAACCTTGGCGACCTCGGCAGTGGTCATGTCTTCCTCATCGCCGTCGTTGTACTTGATCTGGTAGTACCTGCCGTTCCATCCCGCGACGTAGCCGTCGAAGGTGCCGCACATCGGGAAGTACTTCCGCACCTTGCAACCAATGAGCCGCTTGCTCCCACCGCTTGCTGCAGGCTGCTGTCGCTTCGGCTTCTTGGCTATCTCGGCGCGGGCTTTCTTCTTCGCGGCCTCGGAAGCCGCAGCGGCCTTCCGACCGCGCTTCCTGGTGGACCGCTCCACGGCTGCAGCTTTGCTCCGCGTGTCCCTCGCCTGGGCTGCTGGCTTGCCGGTGGTCTTCCGGTGCCACACGGAGAAGTCCCTCGCCCAGCTCATGATCTCATTCTTCGTCGCCTCCTGATGGTAGCCACCATCGAAGAGGATCTTGAAGGTTTTCGTGACGCTGTGGAACAGCACGACCTTTCCGTTCTCGTACTCGTGGCCCAGCCTCCGTCGCCGCACCTTCGTGCCGATGCAGATCCCGAGGTGCTGACCCTCCCTGTGCTCGTTCTCGTCGACCAAGGCCTTGCGCGGATTGGAGAGCAAGGCCACGAGGTCCTTCGTGGTCATTTCCTCCTGCGTCTCGTCGGAGAAGGAGATGACGTGGCTCCTGTCAAGATCCGACGCCTGACCGGCGTCCGGGCTCTCCCGAACGATGCAGCCGACGACAAACTCGGTTGGACTCGTGAACTTCACCACGTCATGCCCGATGGGGATCAGCGGTTCCCTGTAGACGGGGAGGCGCTCCGCGAAGGCGAAGGTGCAGTTGTCGGACGCCATCAAGGCTCGCGCCTTCCTCTGGAAGAGACCCTTGAAGTGCTGGTTGTAGAAGGCATCCGGAGTGGATGGTTCCGGACAGGTCGTGTTCCGCCAACCAATCACTTCCCCTAGGCGCCGTGCCAAAGTGAGAGGCTACTTCAGACAAGCAAGCGAGCTCACCAAGCGCACGGCTGCTTACCACTGGGCATGCGGGCCATGCTAAAGTCATTCGTGCGAACGAGCTGACCGGTGCTGGGATCGTAGCCAGGCACCGTCGTCTTCGTCTTCAAGGGGTTGTTGCGATGGGCAGGCCACTCCCACACGGAGAAGTCCGCGTCGATGGCCACCGCATAGCCATCCGGGCCCACCTCGAAGTCAAGGATGCGGACGGCCTTCGCCGCTCCCGGACCGCTTGAAAGCAACGCGTTCGCCGGCAGCTGCTCGGTGAGACCGAGGCTCGGCGGGATGAAGATCACTTCCTCTGGCGGGTCCTCCAAGTCCCAGGAGAAGAGCTTCTGCTTGCCATTCAAGACCAGCAGACCCTCGGCCCTGATGCAGCGCAGCTTGCGCACTTCGTGTCCCTGGCCTTTCCAGGCCTTGTGAACGGTCTTTATGGCCGTCTTCGTATCCATACGCACGCACGCAAGAACATCTCCATCACCAGGAGGTGGCCGCTGCTGTACACCGTTGCCAAGGTCTCCACTGGCCCCCGGCAATGGCAAGCGCTGCCCACCACGAGAGCTCTCAGGGATGCCGTTCGCGTGGAATGAGGTCGCACTCGGAGTCAGACCGTATCCGGACGCGGCAGTCGTCGTGGGCGCGATGGCGGGTTTACTGGCCTCTACATCGCGTGTCAGGTCGCGCCTCAGGTCCGTCGACGGTGTCGCAGCCAGCTGCCCAGTCACAGCTGAGCTTAGCGCCATTGCGCCAGGAGCGGCACCGGCGGAAGGGGTAGAAGCAAGTGCCGGCGATGAAGAAACCTGCACGGGCAGAGCGGCAATGTTGGCAGCTGGAAGGCAATCCTCAGCCCTTGCAGCTTCAGCAGAAGGTACCTCTGAAAGCACTGGAGCTGCCGGAGCTGCCGGAGCTGCCGGAGCAGCCGGAGCAGCCGGAGCAGCCGGAGCAGCCAGAGCTGCCGGAGCAGCTGGAGCAGCCGGAACCGCCGGGATCGTCGGGATCGTCGGGATCGCCGGAACCGCCGGGATCGCCGGAATGGCCGGAATGGCCGTCGCCGTCGAGCTGGCAACCTCACCAATTGGCCGGACGCCGTTCTCGGCTGTGGCTGGAACGACAGAAGCAGCCGTTCTGGCCTGCTCCGGCTGGGAAGGAGCCAATGGAGCCCTTGAAGACGCCGCCGCCGCCGCCACCCGGCCAGAGGTCTGGCCCGACGGTAGAATAAGCCCCTGCGACCTTGGTAGGAGGCTTGGGATCGATGCAGTGCGGCTCTCATCAATGCCTCGTGAGGACGCGTCCAAGGGCTCTGCCGGGGGCTTCAGGAACTCAATCTGCGTTGCCACCTCGTCCGCCGTGTCTACTTCCTTGTCTTCCTGCACTTCTTCATCCTTCTTCACAAGCCTCTCAGGGACGGCGGCCGAAGCTGCCTGCCCATTTCCAGAGGCTGCAGTGGGCGGCGGGCCGGCCGGCCTTGTAGCCGCTTCTCCCGCGGGAGAGACGGATGATGCTTCGACAAAGGCCGAGGGCTGCGACGGCATCGAATCGACGGTTGACGACGTCGACGTCACCGAAGATTCGACAACTGGCGGCGGCGCCACGCCTCCTCCAAGCGCCCCCTGCGCTGCGATTTCTCCAATTGGCCTGACTTCCGCCACGGAGCGCAGGTCCTTGGTGATCTGCGTCCCACACGCGGCGTAGATGGCCTGGGTCTTCCCCGAGCCGACATCGCAAAGCTTCACTTGCATCTCCTGTCCCTTCTCCAGGAACTCCACCTTCCGCCAGCGCGCGTGCTCCGACTCGCCCATCTGATACGCGAAGGTATGCACCTTCCCAAGGTACTGCAGGCTGACGACGCAGCCCACAGGCACGCCCTCCTCCTGCACGTCCTTGAGCATGAGATGACACTCGCCCTCCATGAACTGGACGAAGCGCGACGCTCGCCTCGGATTGCTGTTCGGAATGCGCGGCAAAAGCTGCCAAGTCGGCAGCTTCCCAGCAGCGATGGCCGCGGACGGCTTCAGGAAGATCCGCCCGTCCATGCTCGTCGCGCAGATGTACGCGTCGCTCACGCAGACCGAGGCCAGATCCGACGACGCGATGTGGACATTCAGCTCGGTCAACGCACTGCACGGATGAAACCTATGGAGAGAGACAGAGAGAGAGACAGACAGAGAGACGGAGAGAGAGAGGGAGAGAGAGGGAGAGAGGGCAAAGGATCAGACGGACATTCGAAAGCGAGACATAGCGCTCAGAATCGGACGCGTCCCATTCGAATCAAGCTCTATGCTGCACACTACGCAAACAACAGGAGAAGCGACGCGCTTGAAGCGCTGCTTGCGCGCGTTGAGAGGCCAAATCTCGCTCAAACGCCGACGAAAATCGCAGATCTTCGTCCGATCCGTCCGGTTTCCGCGCGCGCTGCCGCACCTGTCCTTCACAGAGGCGCCGTGGAGCGCGCCATATCTCAACAGGTCGGAATTCTTCGCTTCCTTCGCGCAGCGCACCGACGGCTCCATGCTCTTCAGGACGCGCGCGCAAAGGGTGGCGCTCTCGCGACGCCGGATCCTGTCGGCCGCAAAATCGCTCCGCGGCGGCAAATCCGGCTCCGGAGGCCTCCGGAGCGCTCCACGGTAGCTATTGTATGCGGACGATAGCGACAGTTTCCCGCAGCCGAGTTTCGCGCCTTCTCCGCAGCTTAAACTCCGGCGCTGGAGATGCGGTGAGTGGTCCGCGCGCGCGGCTCTCGCTTCACGTGTCCGATAGGCGACCATGAAGAGGCGCTTCAGCACCGACTACGCGTCGCTAGTGACCGCAGCGGTGTTCTGCTGCTGTCTGCAGCTGTGGTTAGTTTTGCCCGATCTGGGCACGGAGGTCGGTGCTTTCACGCGCGATGCCGCGCGGGCGCAGCGTCGATCCTTCGATTCCAGACGCGAGCTTACGCAAACTCTTCGCGCAGGTCACCAGAGGAGTGCTGCCTCTGCTGCCCATCCTCCTTAGTTTGGCGGTCGCCATCATCCGTCGTTTACGCTTGAGTTGGATTCTGAAGGTGGATACCTCAGCTTTGTCTCCGCAGCGAGGCCTCCTCTCCAGTAGAACTGGCTGCTGAATGCTTTCTACGACGTTCCTTCCAGGCTGTGGCGGGGGCGACGGCGCTCTACATAGCTTCCGCGCTAGTTCTGGCGGTGTCCGACAAGGCCAGAGATGCGCTTCTGTACTTACACTGGGTGCGAGTGCCTCTCATGGTCGACCTGAGCCGGCCACAGTTCTCGCTAGGGCTCCACGGAGTACGCAGCGTCACGCTCACGCATGAGGACGGCACCGAGATCAACTTTTGGCACTTCGTGCCGCCAAGAACCTTCTCCGTAAGAAGGCTGCCGCACCAGTGGCCCAAGAATGTTTCAGGTGGGTAAAGGGGAACAAGAAGAAGGACAGGGGAAAAAAAGAAAAGCAGAAAGAAAGAAAAGAAGAAAGGAAGAAAGGAAGAAAGGAAGAAAGGAAGAAAGGAAGAAAGACAAGCAGAAGGAGCCTCCCGCTTGTCCTTTGCTTTTGCCTGCACCCTGCCATTCGACATGGATGCTGCGGGCATGACGAGGGAAGGCAAAGAGGCGTTGATGAAGGATTGGCGAGTCTTG
>JAAMXY010000453.1:5766-42179 GCA_019677205.1 Pinguiococcus pyrenoidosus | reverse complement strand
TCCCCGCGTTACACAGGTGATGGCTGGTACAACTGGCATCTCTTCGTTTTTTGCGCATTTTCTACACGCAGGTGAGTTTGCTTAGCTTCTTGCCTAGCCTTTGTTGCTTCGCTTCTCGACTGTCCCTGTCTCACGAAGTCTGTTTGCCAACACACCGCAGAAATGCAGAAGTTGCATCACCTGGAGACTATTCGGTAGGGAACACGAGCAGCTTGCGGGGAAGACTTCGACCTGCCAATGGTTGCTAACGAAGGCACGACCCTCAGGCGCACGCATCGGGAGAGAGAGCTCATGGAGCGATACGAAGGAAGGATCTCGACGATGACACGTCGGATTTCTTCGCTTCAGTCCGAGATTCGGGAGCTTGAGGAACGTCTGAGACAATCCCGCGCCTCAATTGACTACGTGTGAGACATCGGCCAAATCAAAGGCAACTTCGTGTATGAAGCCCGAAGCTCCTCCCTCCGCCTCCTCCTTGGCGTTGTGCGACCTGCTCTCCCGGCGCCGTGGCAAGGCGTCGGAGCACGGCGGCGAATCATGCCGATGGCCAATTGACAATTTCGACGCCTCGCTTGCAAGAGATTCAACGGCCTCGTCCCACCGCCTGACCCATTCCATCGCAGCAGAAGACCAACGCTTCTTCGAAACGAATACAGTCTACTCGCGCTGTATGTTACGCTATGTCCCGTCGCCTTGTTGTCACATACAGTACCGCACCAGAAGCGCCGTTCCCCTGCATCACAAGTTCTTCAGCACAGGCGGGCGCACTCCACCAGTCGTCTGGAGTGACCGACGGATTGTGCGGGAGAAGTCTTTCGAATTTCCCGCCATGCAGCGAATTCAACGGAAGACCGATGATCAATTGAAGCGATGCATAGACGACGCCTTATCCAGGTCAGTTCACTCTCTTTGGTGATCTCGCTCACTCTCCTACGCCGAGGATGCCGAGGTCTGGACAACGGCGGGAAAGATCACCGTCTATGTAGCAGCTCGACCCGCTAACGTCGCGGCAGACTTCGGTTGGCGCTCGGGTCGGCAATATTGATGATGGGCTCCACGGAACTCCGGATTCCGTCGATGAGGCGCTGCTGTGCTGCTGTACCGGTTCTTCGGCTCGATGCCCTTTCGTCCTCGCTCCGTGGCCGCAGTCGGAGATGCGTACATGAAACCCAAGGCGACGAAGGTGCTTTGGTACTTGTTTCCTGTGAGCACGATTGTGTGCGGAAGAAGGCGCGGCGTGGCGGTGAGAATCGGGTGCCGGTGGAGGAGGAGGCGGCTGGCGCGCTGGTGTGGAGAACGGTACGTCTGGTTGGCTTTCGAGAATAGAACACCGACAATTTCAGGCAGCTCCCGCTGTGATGCGCCGTGCCATGATCTTTTCGGCCATCAAAGATGAAACCGTCACCAGCCTCCTCGTACTCATGCACACACCATCTGTCGCCAGGGCCCCAGGTAGCCAGAGCGGTCTCCCAGTTTCCAATTGGATTTCGCATCCACCCTAAATTTTGGAGTACTTGGCTGCAATTTCAGAGGCGCCTCCGCAAGGTAAGCAAATGGCTACTCGCAGAGCAGGGAGAATCTTGCCTTGGGGTACACTGCCTCCAGATGCGCAACGAGTTCTCGAAGCCTTTTCTCTTCAGCTTCTGCGATCTGATTCCAGTGCGATCGGAAGGTCGCATGAGCCCATCCTACTTATACTCCCATACACCATTCTCGACATCCAACACATCGAGCTATCTATTCCCACAGACAACAAGCATGTTCCCCCCTTCCAGGGGGCCAAAACGCCACAAGTGGACGAGAATGACGGTCTCGAGACTGCCCTTGGCTCTCGCGCTCTGCTCCATTCTCTGCGATGGCTCCAGAGGCCGACCGATGACCCGCGTGAGCATGCTGGCCGCCCCGGTCCGCGTGAAGGATACGGTCAAGCAGCTACAAGGCGGGTTGCAGGTGCGGCGTCGTGGCTCCATCGGCCGGCGTTCCGTCCAACTTCAGGTCTTACCTCTGCTATTTTCTGGGTGGTTTGTCGTCTTCGCTTTCGGGGACTGCGCCATGACAGGCCGGACTCAAGGCGCAGTGCTCGCGGATGCACGTGCAGCTCCCCAAGGCGTCGCTGGGCATTGAACCGCAGGAGAAAGGCGCCCCCGTGGACCCGAAGAAGCCGGACCGAGAGGCCGCTCGCGCCATTCTGGAGATGTTCCAGGCGCTGGCCGACACCTCCGTCTGCGTGTTCAACACGGAGCTGGAGGCGCAGCTGGCCAGGAACGCCTGGAGCGTGAACGAGCCCGGAGGCCTTCGCGTGGGCGATGTGGTGGGCCTGGACATCGCCGGTGGCTCGCGAGCAGCACGACGCCAGGCCAAGAAGAAAGGCGGGAAGAAGGGCAAAGGCAAAGGCTTCAAGAGCTTGCAGGCGCTGGACGAGGTACGTCAAGCTCTGCCTGGCAGGGAAACGTGGCAAACTTCGGAGGCCCGTTGGTATGACCTGCAACGACGATGCAACCGCGACCTTAGGACTCTAGTCCGAGCAATCCGCTGGATAGCATTCCCAGCACCACGGAGGTGCTCGTGGTCACGGCACCGAGCGCAGCGACGCTCGAGCAAGTGAAGACGCTGGACGAGCGCTTCGGCATGGGCACGCTGATCATCCTGCTGAACCCGGACATGGACGTGAAGGCCAGTGAGAACGCCGCGTTGGGCAGCTTCGTCGAGAGCAAGTTTGAGACGGCCTTCTACCTGCAGGAGGCGGGCGACAACTTGGTGTATAGAGAGTTTGGCAAGGACTGGCAGCTTTGGAGCAGCGAAGGGATGCTTGGAAAGCAGACGCTCCTGCACTCGCAAAAGGACCGGTTCTTCCCCAGCGAGGTGCCCGCTCTGGAACAAAAGGGCTTGCTCAAGAAAGAGAAGGGTGGCTTCCTTGGCAACCTCTTTGGATAGGTGCAGTGCGATGCTACGAGGCCTAGCGCGTTGGCATGGCTTGACGCAGGGAACTTCGTATTCCATCCAGCCCGTCTCATTGTGCGCCGTATCCTCCTTTTGCTTCATCCAGCCCCACACCCTTCCCCTGTCCATCGCGACCGCAGTGGAGCATCTCTTTCACGCCTTTGCGGCCAGCTGGCCGCCTGGAGGGCGATCGGAGTCGGTGGATTTGTCACAAACGCTAGACAAACGCTAGACGTTTGACGATTATTTGTCTATGTCATAGCCAAATATTTTCAGACAGCAGACATTGGATCCGACCGGCGCTCTTTGCGCGCGCCTTGCGACGTCTCCATCATCCAGATCCCGTCCACGCGCATGGCATGGAAGGTCACCGGGCAAAGGTGGGCCCTGCGAGATTTCACCCCGATGCCCCCCACTGGGCGCCTTTCGTTAACGCGACGCTCCCCAGAAAAGAAGCTGGTCGGAGCGCTTGGAGGCCTGGGAGGTTCCTCAGCCGTACCTGCGCGGCCTGGTGATGGATTTTCTCCTCCACGAGGGCTACAGCAAGACTGCGAAGTGCTTCGAATCCGAGGCGGGCACACCATGTACGTGAAATGACCCTAAATTCCGTGGAGATCCGTCGAGTTGACCTGCGAGTCTCCCCACACAGTTCACGATTCCGCCGCCGACGGCATGGGTGCTCGGGTGGAGATCCGCAAGATGCTCCTTCGAGGAGATATCGACGGCGCCCTCAAGCAAATCCACGCCTTGGACCACAAGATGCTGGACGAGATGCCCGATCTGCGCTTCGCCCTGCTGCGCCAGCGCCTCCTGGACATCATCGCGGAGGGGCGGATCGACGCGGCGCTCACCTATGCCATGGAGAAGCTGCAGCCAATGGTGGACGAGAAGGTAGGATCCGGGAGGCAGGCTGGCAGTGCAGCGAGACGCTTAGACGGCACCTCAGGAGGAGTATCTCGCGGAGCTGGAGGAAGCCATGGGCATCTTGGCCTTCAGTGATCGGTGGAACTCTGCGTCCGCGCACCTCCTCAGCCCGGCGCAGCGCGTCAAGACTGCCACGCAGGTGAACGCGGCGCTCATGCAGAGGATGAATCAGAGAGAAGGTGAGATGACGCGGCCGACGACGTGAAGCGTAGACCGAATAGATTGACTTCTCTCATCGATCTTGTAGAGCCAGTGCTCCACCAGATTCTACGCCGGCTCGCCTACGAACAGAGAAAGTTGCACGAGGAATTGGAGTCTTTTCCAACCAGTCGATATGGGGATGTTCCTCCTCCACTCGAGATCGACTAGATCTCAGGGCGAAGACTTTCCTTTCACGGCCGAGATATCGAAGCAATGAACTCAGGACGAGGGACGAGTCCTTCTTTGGATAGACATTTCTAGGGCAGAGCGGATGTTGCCAGGTGCACTCCCCGCAGCCAGCAACGAACCGGCACTACTGCTTTAGCCGAAGAGGGAACTGAAGGTCCCTATGCGATCTATCTGTGGCCTCCGAGGCGGCCGCCATCTCTGGTAGTCCTAAGTACATGTAAAACGTAGCACATTGTGTCTCGACTGCTCCGTCAAAGCAGCAGAGTCTCTTGGATGTCTGTCAGGAACGGCAGATCGTCGGGACACACCAATTCGCCTTCGTCGTCACCGCATACGGTTTGAAAGTCCAGCGAAGGAAACGTGTACTGCGGCGTCGCCGGCTTTGCGTGGCCGTTGGCCCCTGTACCACAACCGACCAGGGTGATGTCGGAGACAAAGCCAGATCCTCCAAGGCTCGCAGTCAAGACTTGTTCAGTCCACTGACCTGGCGCGGACGGGTCGTCATCTAAGTCACTGGAAGGGGCGCTCCACGCTCCCTCCGAGTCGGTGATGCCCGTGCTCTGACTGTCGCTCATGGGCTCCGCCTTGCACGAGGGAAGGGCGATCTTCGCACGGCTAGCTTCAGGGAATGGAGGGCCAAGGAGCGAGAAAGGGATCGGCACGGGAGGATCCACGAAGGACGGCTCCAGCTCCAACATGCTGCTATAGCCCTGGCTCTCCTCGGCGCCGAAGAGATCCGGGGGAAAGTCGCTCGAAGCCATGGCCTTTCATATGGGAATCAAAGAAAGACAACGGGGGAGAAAGGAGAAGAAGCAAGACCGAGGCGCGTCAACTCTCCTGACATTGCTGGAAGGTCAAGCCTGTTCCTCTTTTCCTTACCGACGGATTCGGCATGAGCGGCGCATCCTCGGACAGGCCCGGCTTCCGCACCGCTGAACCGAGCGCCTCGTGAAGATCCGATGCTTGTACCTGAGGAGGCGACACCTTGCGCCTCTTCCGCTTCTGCCGGCTCATCACGGGGTCGATCGGCTTCTGGAGGCCCACGGGCATGCTGATGGGCGGCGTGGGCATGATGCTCGGCCCTCGCACGTGGAGCGGCGGCATCCTTCCATACGCCTTGCCTTCATTCCCCAGCTGCACGAGGCGCACGGGAGAGCAATGCTGCACCGCCGTGCCTAGGACCATGGAGTTCAAGTCGCCAAGAGCCGAAGACAAGAAGCTTGAGCTCGAGTCCGTGGGATAGATGCGCCGCTCGTCTTACCGCAACCGATGCTGGGGGCGGTCGTGCCGATGCGTGAATCGACCGGTGGCATCATCAAGGGCTTATTCTGCTGGGGCTGCGAGTATCCACCGAAGCGCGTCAGCCGCGTCGAAAGCTGCGCCACCTGTTTGCCGAGATCCCATCAGCTTGGCTTCTAAGGGTCGAAAGAAAGAGAACGGCAGATACCCGCTTCTTCCGCGGCGGGAGGCTGGATGCCGCTGATGACTTCTTGCGTGCTGGGACTGCGGCAGCGGTGCTATCTCTATGTGGAAAGGACGATCAGCGGCTGATCCGGAATGCTTTGTGGACGTACCAAGGCCCACCTGCAATCCATCAGCACCGGTCCGCTGCGCCCCGCCGCGCGAGCTTTTTCCATTTTCTGGAAGTACTTCTGCGCGTGCGTGCGCACCTGGTGTGTTTGTGTGTGTTTTCGGGAGGGGGGGTTCAGGCTACATCCTTTCCCTTTATTGCTCTAGAAACAGATACTGAGCCGGCTAGAAACTCACCTGCACCACCGTGCGCGTCGAAATCATCGACGCGATCTGCTTCCATCCTTTGCCATGCTGCTTCAGGCCCAAGAGAAACACCTCATGCTCCGCCTTCGTCCACCGCCCGGTGTTCTCGTTCTTGGCAGAGGTTGCTCCCGACCCATCCCTCGCGGCCATCTGCGTCGTGGAAGCGAGACGTGAGGAACTGCACCGATCTCGATCGATCTCTGCGGCAGCGCCCCTGTTCCCGAACAGCTGGCGCAAATCTCATCTCCTGATGCTGGTATTCACTTCCGAAGTGTGCACTCATTCTTGGAGAGCGCCTGCTCCTCCATTGACAGCGAGCCGTGGGGCAACTCAATGCGCATCAACACACCGGACCTGGACATCTTTCGTGCGGCTGCGGTAGCGAGCGCCACTGATTCCGGACTCGCCGCTTCCCGTCCGAGTTCTACGGCTTTCTGTCTTCACGCCACGGCGCCACACCCACGCCTACGACTTACGCTTTGGGTTGAAAGCCAGCGAGCGAGGGACGACCCGCGTCACGCAACGCCGAGCCCACCGGCGCAAAGAAGCGTTCGTTCCTGTGCGGGACCTGTGCGGAGAACGGAATATCTCCGAAGCCCCGAGGAGCCCTGCCGCGAGAGCCCCGCGCCTTGGCCGCCTGGCTGTCCTCCTGCCGACAGCGCCGCTGCCGACGCGAGTGGGCTGGGGCGGGCAGTGCTCAGCGCCGCACAGGCGTTTCACGAGGTGCGGAGGGATCCCCAGCGCACATCCGGCGAATCGCAGCCTGGCAAGGCCACCGCAGCAACCGCTATATCTTTCGGAAGCGGGGGCTCGGAAATGGGCTGACGGGAAGATGCCGGCGAATCGCTAGGACGCTATAGAAAAACAAGAGGCGATGCCCCTGGTCAGCTGCCGCCGGGAACGTCCAACGTCACAGGCAGCCAGACCGCTATCCGTGCATTGCTTAGTTACGGAGGCGTTCAGCCGACGGTGACGTCAAGCTCCGGAGTCGGCCTCGCTGAAGTTCCCCCATGCGGCAATTGGCAGGTTTCAAAAGCACGCGTGCGGGAATCCCAACTGTTGCCCGTTGAATTCTGTGCTGCTTTGGTATATGGTTCTATAGCGGCGGGGCAATCTCCGGACTCTCGACCGATTCTGACAGCCAAAGCTGGCTCCGTGCGGCCGAATCGTAGCTGCACCCCCGCTTGCACGTCAAATTGAACTCCACCTATTCTGCATGTCAAAGGCCGATGCCATCTGCGGCTGCTCCTGGTTGGCGCTGCTGCGGAACCAGTACATGGCCTCGGAAGCGATGACGACAGGTCATGACGGGTAACCCACGGATTGGATTGGCGTTCCAGAGTATTTCCTTCGTCCGTGCCGTTGGTACCTGCAACTACGGCAGAACCCGAGAGCCCCCGAAACCCTCCGATCTTTGGGAGTGCCGCAGCCCCCTCTCTGGTACTCCCCCCGGCTGATTTGAAAACACTCCTTTGGTGTACGCGTCGAAACCGGATGACGCCGCGACTCTCGCGGATGCCCCCGTCCACACTGGAGAGTATCGGAGAACGGCAGCTGGCAGATGAAGAAGCTGTTCAAGAAGGGCGCGGACTTCCACGACCGCGCGCCCGTGAGCTTCAGCTGGGACCCCAGCGGGAACTTTCTGGCCACCGCCGGGCGCAACGCGGTGGTGCATGTGTTCGACCGCCAAGGCCAGCGCCTGCACGAGGTGTCGCTGAGCCGCGCCGATGGCGTGCTGGCGCTGGACTGGGACAAGGACGGTGAAGTGCTGGCCATCTTGCAGAGCGGCAGCAGCGTCGTGGTGCTGTTCGACCTCCGCAGTCGCAGCGCAGTGGACTTCGACTCCCGGCTGGAGGAGCCCAGCTTCCTGAGCTGGTCGCCCAGCATGCCGCTGCTGGCGCTGGCCGGCGCCCAGGGCAACTTGCAGCTGTACAACAAGGATTCGCGCAAGACCGTGCCGGTGTGGGGCAAGCATCCCTCGCGCATCAGCTGCGGCGCTTGGAGCACGGACGGCAAGCAGCTGGCGCTGGGCTCGGAGGACTGCACGGTGACCTTGTCCAACTTCCAGGGCGACACGGAGTGGCAGGAGGAGACCAAGTACCCGCCGATGGAGATGCACTTCGCGCCGCGCGGCGTGCTGAGCATCAACATGGCCGGCAAGAGCTTGTTGCTCTACCGCCTGCGCGAGTCCGAGGCGCCCGTGGAGCTGGCGTTCCAGGCCAGCTACGGCGACATCCGCGCGCACGCGTGGTTCGCCGAGCGCTACATCCTGCTGGCCTTCTCCGAGGGCTACGTCGTGGTCATCTCCACGCACATGGCCGAGATCGGTGAGGAGCAGCACCACAAGCGCCTGCATTCCAAGCTGTATGCATTAGCCTTCTCGAGCACTTTGGATCGCGCCGCCACCCTGGGCGACGGCGGCGTGCGGATCCTGGACATGTCTGGTACGCAGTTCACCGAGCTCAAGAGCGAGGGCATCACGTGGGACACTGCGAGAAATTCGGACGCTCTGCCGCACCAGATCAAGTGGGCGCCGGACGGGCAGATCCTCACGGTGTCCACTCTCGCCGGGTCGGTGCACAGCTTCCTGGCCAGGATGCCCTGCGTACACGCCAGCTGCGGGACGCGCGTGGCGTACCTGTGCAGTCTCACCGAGGTGGCCGTGACGCAGGTGCCCAAGGGTCGCGGCGGCTTCTCCGTCCAAGTGGACGTGGAGCCCACGTTCATGGCGCTGGGGCCCACGACGCTGGCAGTGGGCAGGAACAATCGCGTGCAGTACTACGCCTGCAAACCTGGCGATTCGACCCTGCTCGCCGAGAAGGAGTACGTGGGCGCTGTGAGTCAGGTGGCGCTCAACCGCGACTTCGCCGCGGTTTTGGCCGGCACCACCTTGTACCTGGAGACGCTACCGTCGACCTCGGAACAGCCACGCAGCCGGATGTTCCCGGACGCCGAGACCGGAGAGGCCCCGTTCGCCGTCGATTGCATGGCGCTGCTGCAGCAGCTGCTGCTGTTCGGTACCCGCGACGGACGTCTGTGCCTGTTCTTCCTACCAGAGTGGACGATGCTGCGCGGCGCCGAGCTGCGCCACAGGCACGGCTTGCGGCTCTTGGCGCCCAACAAGCGAGGTACACGCGTGCTCATGCTGGACGCGCAGCAGGCGGGCTATCTCTTCAACCCGGTCACTTCGGAAGTGCTGCCGATGCCGCTCTTCCCGCCGCATGTGACCGACATGAAATGGGACAACACGGATCGGCATGTGTTCTACGCCTTCACGCATGATGCGCTGCACGCCTACGTGTACGCCGCCCAAGCTGTACCCACGCAGCCGCCGCTCAGCAAGCTGGGGGAGCTGGACATCTCGCCCAGTGGCGCACTGAGTCTGACGCCCGTGGCGTACCCGCTGGACAGCGGCTTGGTGGCGCTGGTCTGCCACGGGGAGGCCATCACGTACCAGACGGCAAGCGGAGCGCTGAAGACGCTGGCGTCGCCCTTGTACAGCAGCTTCGACCGCAACCTGGACGTGGACGACGCGCAGAGGCCGAGGCTAAGGTTCAAGCAGTGTCTGGCGCTGCATCTGCTTCGAGAGGCCTGGGACGCCGCACTGGAAGTGGAGCATCCCGCCTACTTCGCCGCACTGAGCCGCAAGGCGCTGCAGCTGCTGGATGTACCTTTCGCCAAGCGTGTGTATCGCGCGCTGGGCGACGCCGCCATGGTGGCCACGCTGGAGCTGATTGAGCACGTGGAGGACAAGAAGGTCCTCGCGGGCTTCGTGGCCATTCTCGACGCCGACTACGCCAAAGCGCAAGAGCTCTTCCTTGCCTCCAGCGAACCCATCGAAGCGCTGCATCTGCAGTGCGACTTGCGCCAGTGGGAAGCGGCGCTCAAGCTCGCCGCACATCTGGCACCGGAGCAGATGCCCGAGCTCACCGTCCTGCTGGCGCAGCAGCTGGAATTGCAGGAGCGCTATGAAGAAGCGCTCAAGGTATACGAGTCGGCCAACAGCTCGGACCGCTCCGGGGGGAAAGCGCCGCTCACGCCGACGCGAGAGGCTCGAGTAGTGCAGGGGCTCGCGAGGTGCTCCCTGCGACTCGGTGACTTACCACGCGGCCTTCGCCTGGCGAGAGCGGCCGGCGACGCGCAGCTGTGTCGCGAATGCGCGGGGATTCTCGAGAAAGACGCCAGCGAGACGCACCTGGCGGAGGCAGCGGCGCTCTACGAGTTTGGGGGGTTTAAGGAAGACGCCGCCAGACTGTACGTGAGCCGACTCCGCGACCTGTCCCGTGCCAAGCGCATCATGCCGGACGTCAAGCTGCTGCACCTGCAGCAGCAGTACGCCGCGGCCTGCGAGCAGCACGGCCGCTTCCAAGAGGCCCTGGAGGCTTATGAGCGAGCTCGCGACGTGGACGCAGTGGTGCGATTGCTGCTGGGGCCGCTCAAGACGCCCCAGGACGCCTTCGAGCTGGTGCGTCGACAGCACAGCGCCAGCGGCGCAGAGATGGTCGCCAAGTACTGCCGAGAGCACGGCCACGTGCACGGCGTCATCGAGTTCCTGCTGATGGCCAACCATGTGCGAGAGGCCTTCGAGTACGCCAGGGAGCAGGACAAGCTCGACGTGCTGGCCGAGCACTTCGGAGAGGACCTGAACCCGCGCGACGCGGCGCAGGTGGCGCAGTACTACGAGCAGAAGCAGGACTTTGCCAAGGCCGCGCACTTCTATCGCCTCGCCGGTCTCTACTCCCGCGCGCTCACCTTGTTCTTGCGCTGCGGTGACGCGGAGATCGACAACGCCATCGACGTCGTGGGGAGAGCCCGGGATGACGCGCTCACGAGAGAGCTCATCGACTTCGTCACCGGCGAGAAGGATGGCCTGCCCAAGGACATTCGCTACTTCTACAAGCTGCAGATGGCGCTGGGGAGCTATGCGCAGGCGGCGGAGACCGCCTCGGCCATCGCCGCGCAGGAGCAGGACGCCGGGAACTATCGGGCGGCGCACGAGGTCTTCTACACCACCATCCGGGCCCTGGAGGACAAAGGTATCGCGATCCCCAGAGAGCTCCGAGTCGGCTTCCAGCTGCTGCACTCCTACCTGCTGGTCCAGAAGTTCAGCGAGGCCGGCGACCACGAGAGCGCCGCCAGGAACCTGATCCGCGTGGCCAAGAACATCTCTCGATTCCCCAAGCACGACGTAAATCTCCTGGCGCTCGCGGCGGTGGAATGCAGTCGCGCTGGATTGAAGAAGTCCGCGTACGCCTTCTCCAAGCAGCTGCAGTCGCCCGAGTTCCGCAAGAAGCTGGACAGCCTCCATCCTAAGCTGTCTCGCAAGATCGGCGCGATGTACAGGCACCCGAAGCTGGAAGACGAGCGAGTCGAGGATACGTCGGCCTGCCCGATCACCGGCCGCTTGATCCCCGTGTTCTCGCTGGAGTGCCCGACCACGCGCGAGCTGCTGCCCATGTGCGTCATCAGTGGACGGCACATGGAGAGGGACGATTTCTGCTGCTGTCCCGTGACCAGCATGCCGGCGCTCTACTCCAAGTATATGGAGTACCTGCGCCGCGAGCACCAGAAAGGGGAGATGAAGTCGGGGGAGGAGGCGTCGCGGAGACGCGGACCTCGAGCGCGGGAGCGCGTGAGCGAAGGACCAGACCCCATTCTGGGAAAGCTCGTGCAGAGCGACCAGCTTCGGAAGCTGACCTCGGACGAGGTGGACGACTACCTCGCTCGCTTCGCAAACACCGAGAGGAGGAAAGCGAGACGCAGCGATGAGCCCTCCGTTCCTGAGACGTTGTAGGGCTTGGCCACCTTCAAGCCCATCGTCCAGCGTCCAAGCTTCTTTCCAGATTACTAGACTGGATAAGCAGACGACGCCATGGAAGCAAGAGCACAACGGGCCGGGCGATGCGCTTGGTGAAAGTCTGCCCAGATCCAGTGCCATAGTAGAATGCACCACAGCAATACAACCACTTGAATATGGCGCTATCATATCACATCTACCCACGGAAGGGGGGTACCCGCAGCCTCCTGCTCCCCACCTTGGCCGCCTGCTGCGCCACGGTCTCTTCGGCAACGGATGCAAAAGCAGACCGCATCGTACTTGAGACACGCGCGCGCGCGAAAGAGAGAGAGAGAGACAGAGAGAGCCTGGAGCTTCAGACCACGTGGCTCGCGCTTACGTCATGCGCAGCTGTGAGAAGAGAGTCCTGTCAGCGTCCTGCGTCGCGGCGATGTTGCAGTCCGGAGTTTCGTTTTGAAGACGTGCCGCACCTGATAATCCCCGTTCTGCGTGATATATCGGACCCACGGCAGCGCCTGGTAGCCGGACTTCTCAATGATCTTCAGATAGCGCACCTGGATGCCGCTGACAGTGAAGTATGGGATTTCAAACTTGACCTGCGACGCGCAACAGCAGCGAAGGGAGGGATGAGGGAAGGGAACACCTTTCGGCCTCGGAAAGCTCAGCTTGTGTTGCTCGTGTCGCTTGTGGGTTCGCACCTCAATCGGCGCCCGCCAGTGCTCCGAGTCTTCTGAGGAGACGGAGGGCAGTCCAAAGTGCGCCCGCATAAGATACTCCCGGCCCCCGTTGAACTGCTTGATGGTCCACACGATGGCGTCCCTGTCCGGCAGGTACGTGACCGCGCCGATGCTGGACTTGAAGGACGGCGTGTCCACGTCGTTCGGAACTGGGATGATGATCTCTACGTTGTTGGCCACCGAGCGCGTCTTGAAGTTGCTCTTCGCCTTGATCATGTACTCGATCCGCGAGTGCGAGTGGGACTCCACCACGGCTTCTACCCACACCAACGGCTTCACCTGCGTGTTGAGGCGGTACGTCATGAGGTCGAACTCCCCGTCCGGCGGGATGAAGCTGATGGTCCGGTCGTTCTCGAAGCGAGCGAGCCGCACGCACTGGTGAAACTTGATGTCCTCCAGCTCCACCGCCTTCCCGCGAGACATCGTCCGGCCCGTGGCCTCGAACATGAGCTTGTCGTTCAAACCGAGCTTGAGCTCGGGCATGCCAGACAGGAACGACTTCATCTTGATCGCGCCCACGATCTCCGAGTGCAGCACGGTCCCGTTGCTGTTCACAAGCAGGTTGAGCTTCTCCACCACGTCGAGGAAGATCTCGTTCTTCCGGTGCCGAATGCCCTCGGAGCGCCACGACACCGCGTTGGTGACCGCCACCGGCGGGCGCGGAGTGGCCTCCAGGCGGTTCCCCTCCTGCGTGATGTATTCGCTGAGGATGGATGCTTCCAGGATCTGCGGGTGGCCATTGTCCATGGTCTCGTCCAGCAACTCGTACGTGATCACGAAGTTATCTCGGAGAGACTCCTCCTCTAGCTCGGTAAAATACTCCCGAAAGCAGCTGCGGCGACCACAAGAGAATGGCGGTGCTTAGCATTCAAAGCACTGGGAAAAGCTCAGGTCGCGAAGCACAAGAAGAAGAGGACATCGCACGCACCTGGCGAGTCGGTAGAGATACACCAGCATGAGAACCACATTAGAGTTCCGCCGGGTGACGCTCATCAGATACAGGTTGTTGTGCTTGATGTACGCGAAGGTCTGGCCGCCCTCGGTGAACACCGGTCGTCTCTCCATCTCCTCGCGCTCTTGGATGTACCGCGCAAAGTGCTCCACGCAGCTCATGGGAATATCTCCGCGGTAGTTTCTGGAGATGATGGGCTTCCCCTTCAGGTCCGTGATGAACAGCGCGCTCGCGACCATCTTGCTCTGCGTCCCCAGCCAAAAGCAGGTGGAAGCGGTGGTGGAGGCAGGGCCGCTGCGGCGCAAATCGAAAAAGCGCGGGAAGAAGCGCGCGGCGAACGCCGAACCGCACAGATGCAGAGCGAAGCAAAGATCAAAAGCAGGATTTTCTAAGCTTGTTCCCAAGTACTATGGCGAAAATGAGGACAATAGAGAAGAGAATGAAACATTTATTTTGATTATATATTGTATAAATTCGATAATATGAGCTTTATTTTTTTGAAAAGAAGCAATGTATTGTTGGTACTGTCGATACTGCACTGGTGCACTGGTTTGCGCCGACCGCTGAGCCCCATTCTTCCGTAGGGCGCCCTTCTGGCGCCGGACTGTCTGTGCGCGTGTGTTATCTTTGCTGACTTTCGAATTCGTACCTTGTTCCGCCTCTGTGCCACGCTTTTCTGGGCAAGACGCTTGGCGCTGAAGACGTTCTGCCAGAAACGCGTTGACCTGGGGTTGAACCACACATTCGATTCCTTTCGAACAACTCCTTCGCATTCCCGCGCCTTCCAATGCTGTTTCTTCTTCCGATTTTTGCGAAGGACGTCCCTCATGCGTCGTCGCGTTGCCTTTTGCTCCTTGGTCACGCCATCTCTGACGAAGGAGAAGCCAAGTGCAGTGTGCTCGAGCTCGTCTACGGACACGTTTACGACCTCCTACACGCTCCTGCAGGCGTAGCACTTCCTCGTGATGTCCTCCGAAGACTTGAGAATGCTACACCACCACCGATCTGGTACGAGGGCCACCCCCGGCCGCCGACATATGACGAGCGCGCCAGCAAACGACAAGCCCTGACGCCGCTCCTCTTCCGTCCCAAGCAAGCACCAAAACAGATTTGGACGAGCTGAGAAATCACTTCTGCAAAATCATCGAGCACAAGTGCAAGGTACGATGCAGCAGCGCCCTCTGGAGAAGCCCAGCGCCTCGCTTACAGCTGCTTTGCACGAACAGCTCTCTCGCTGCGACGTTCTTCCAGGTATGGGGATAGCTCAGGCGCGGCAACACTACACACAGTAGCAAGCCATTCGAGAAACCATGAACAGTGTTAGATGTATTGGAGCCGCGCAAGACTTCAAACTGGAGTGTCCCAGCGGATCGAACTTGATACTCCTTTGACTGGTCTTGCTGACCCGCCTTTCAGAGACTCGTGCACCCGATAGTGCAAACGCTCCTCGTATTCCAAGAACCACAGTTTTTCCTGTGTCCCTACAATTGCACCTAAGTAGCGCATTCTCATTCGCTCTCTTCTCCAAACAAAGGTGTTTGCCATCATGCCAATGGAGGAGATGGTCTTCGGGAAAGTCGCTCCGCAGCCGTGATTGATACTCTCCGCTCCTTAAGAATACTCTGTAGATCATCTGTTACTGGGAGTGGATCAGTACGACGCCACTTTTGGGCCATGCTATGAAAGTATGTAAGTATTATCTTGGCATCTTCGTTCGTAATTTTCTTCTTGGTGCTCATCGTGGCGCGAAATGGCCACAGCAAGCACTGGTGGTGAGCCTAGGAGAACGAGGACTGACGTCGGTATTCGACATAATCCCGAATACGGATATAGACCAATCGAAGCTCGAAAAAAATTGGTTTTCATCTTTATCTGTCTATAGTAATGCACAGGAAATAGTTTCCACCCCATGCTAATAATCCCCTTGGATTTTGGCGGCAGATCAGTCTCATTCGATTTTTTTCGATCGTGATCTTTTCTTCAGATTTGAATGCGTGATCAACCCCGTTGTAACGCTATTCTTTTGCCCTGACGTCATCAAACATGCACAAGTTGGTGCTACGTCCCCATCCGATACCCCGACACTTCGAGCTATCCATTCTATTGCAATCGGAGCTCAACAGCTTCATCCAATGAAGTCGCCAGCTCAGCCATTTGCTGCAAGCGTGGCCGCGAAAGTCGTCTGCGCGTCCGGAGCGAGGCGCGCGTTATCCCGGCCGATCTAGAGCGCCGAACGCTCCGAGGATCAGGCGAACTTTGCAGACCTGGCCGATCGCCTCGACCGCGTCAGGCAGGAAACAGCGGCGCGTCGACCCGTCCAACTCTTGCAGACGTCCTTCGCGAAGCGCTGGGCCTTCGCGACCCACGTCCTCCCCGCCGCGGTCGTCGGAGGCACGGAACGGGGAATGGCGTCGGGCGCGGTTCCCGGCGGGAGGACCGGGGGAGTGATGCAGCGGCTGCGCAGCGACGGCCGCGCCGACCTGCCTTATGATACAGTACGAGAGGATGCGACGATGGCGGCGGTCGACGACTTCATGGAGTTCCCGCCTTCGGAACGCGCCACGCGGGAGCTGCCGGTGGACGACGCGTTCGTGGATGCATTTTTGGCGCGCGAGCGGCCCAACCTGGCGCCCAAGTCCGTGCGCAGCTTCACTTGGGCCGTGTCGCTGGAAGCCACTCCCGAGGGAGAGGTCATGCCGCCCATGATCGTGAACACCAAGCCGGAGTTTCAGGACGTCTATCCGGGCATCACGAGGGAGCAGTTCGTGGGGGACGTCGCCTCCACTTTCGATGGCTATGAACTCGCGGGAGACCCCTACGAAGGCTTTCGAGACAGCCTGCTGGCCGAGCACCCCAAGAGCTGCGTGACCTTCCACATGACCAAGTTGCTGAGCAACGCCGAAGACCCCGAGGAGCTGGAGTCGCAGCTCGCCAACGTCGTCATCGCCGGGCACCTGGCGTATCGCTACCGCACCGAGGACGGCGGCTCGCGAGCCCTGTGGATCGGGGAGACCTTCGACGCGTCGGAGAAATTCCGATTAAGATGGCAGAGGTACGCCCCGCCCCGCCCCGCCCCGCCCCGCCCCGTGCGCAACGCCGCATCCAATGCAGCTTCGCTTCAAGGCTAACCCCCCGCGGCCGTTGCAGCCTTCGCTTCGATCACTACGTCCGCTCGGCCATCCGCCACGAGATGCTGCTGCGCGAAGCTGACAGATACGTTCCTGGCGTGAGGGCAGCGGCGAAGACCTTCCAAATCGATCGGCTCCTCGCGGAATCCGAGGGCACCGCAGCTGCGGACTTGCCGAAGGAGCCGGTGGCTCTGCGCGAGCTGCTGTTCTCGCCGGAGTGCATCGTCGAGTACGACCAGAGCAGCAGGTTCGATCCGCAGGACCTCGCGGTGTTCCACAACAAGGAAGGGCAGGAGATATCGCACGTCTTCATCCGGCGGAAGATCCTCTTTCCCCTGTACGACTGTGCGTGCCTCACGGGCGACAGCCGGATCGTCTTCGCGGCGCAACCAAAGCAGTGGACGTTCACGTGCAAGCTCACTTCCGGCAGCTCGTCGAAGCTCGCGTTCTCAGACCGGGGTGTCGCCATCGGCCACGGTGACCAGATCACCCATTCCTTCTCGGCCTTCTCCGCCATCTGTGCAATAATCAGGGACTGCAAAGCATTCGGACTGCACCTAAGGCTGCGCAACACCGCCGACGAGTACGATCCGTTGATAAGGTGGATCACCGTCTCGATCCCCATACACACGACCGCTTTGGATTCCGCCGACGAGGCGCGTCTGTTGGATGCGGGCGCACAGGATGCTGGAGAGCAGGATTCGGGCGCACAGGATGCTGGAGAGCGGGATTCGGGCGCACAGGATGCTGGAGAGCGGGATTCGGGCGCACAGGACGCGGGCCCCTTTGCGAGGAAGCCCGGCAGGCTGTACGACAAGGAGGCCGCGCCGCCGGCGTCAAAGGGATCGAAGCGCCGTCGGTCACGGCCAGGCACGCCTGTAGAGAGCCTCCGGCGACCGGCGCGGGATCCGGCGCGGGTTCCAGCGCTTGAGGAGCCGTCCGATTGTGACTGGATCCTCATCGAAGATCAGCCGGTTATGGCGCGGCTGGAGCAGCGGGCCTTGCGGAAGCTGTTTGGTATCGAAATTCGAGTGATCCAGACCCCGCAAGAGGTCTCGAAGGCTGTGGAGACTATTCAAGAGTGCCTCGCCGAGGCGGGAGAGAGACGATTGATCGTGCTCATGGACGAGAACCTGTACACTGTCGGCAACGACGTGGTGGAACGCGTTCCACACACGTCTTCGCAGATTCGGGACGCGCTCTTTGAGATTGCCGCCGTAGCCCAAGCTGTGCAGGATGGAAAGCTCATCCTCGTGGCGTTCTCGACCAATCCGGTGGCGGACAGCCGCGTTCAACTACAAGTGCTCAAGGCTGAGCCCCCGGGCAAGGTGGTGTTGAAAGTCTTTGATCTCCTCCAGACACCTGAGTTTCGTCGAGCCTAGCGGGGAGCAAGGCACCGAGAACCAAGGACACATGAGTAGAGGGAAAGACAGCGGGACCCGCAACAGAAGAAGTCAGAGACTCGTCGTGGCTGCCCTTCGCTGTTGTGCGAGATCTAGACGGGCAGACCTAGGCCGAGCATCGGTGGAATAGCAAGAGGCTGCGGATTGATGTCTGGTGTCGCGGGTCTTGTACCTGATGAAGAAGAAGTCAATGCGATTGACTCCAAGGCGATTAGTTGCAAGACCTTGAGCGAAGTCGTGCAAGCGCACAAGTGTGTGTGCCGCAGCAGGACATCTCTGTACACAAGAAGGAGGATGTATCGTCGTACGGTGGAATAGGGAAGTTTGGGAGAGGTGGCAAAATCAAGGTCCCTCTCTTGCCGCCGACGTTGGCAAAAGGATTGCCGATGTGCTGCAGCAGCAGCAGCTAGGAAAGCGCCTCTCCCTCAGTAGGGTTTCGTGTGTGTCATGGGCCCCAATTTCAATCCGGCTTCCCTTCCTCGCCAAGCGCTGCGACACTCCGCGGCTTTTCCCACGTCCTCGCAGGCATTGTGTCAAAAGTTATGAGCAGTCACCGGAAAGTTGCGCAAGCCAGCTGATGCCCTCGATCATGACGTTGAGAAATCGAGGCGCTCGGCAGCTCGTTCCTGCTGCCGCGACCCATCGTAGTAGTCGTCGAAGCCGCCGTCTTTCCCGGAGACTTCTTCCTCCGTTCGCATGTAGCGCTGCAGCTTGTCCAGGAGCGAAGCGTTCCTCTCCACCACCATCTCCTTGGTCACCACGGCGAAGTCTCGGAAGTCAAAGCCCGGCGACACGCCCTCCCCGATCAGCGAGTACTCGAAAGCAGAGCGCTCCTCCGGCACCACATGGCCGCATTTCCAGATGCCTTGCCCCCCCGGAACGGCCAGCTGCATCACCTGACCATTCGCGATGTCGGAGCCCAAGACGTGCTCCTCCACATGGCCGTCGGGGAACACCAAGATGTACTTGAACGCCAGACCGCCGTGGAAGTAGTGCACATGGTCGCTCTGGTTGTAGCCCAGCAGCAGCGACATCGCCTTGGTGGGTAGGTAGTAGATGGACGTGAGCCAATTGCGACGTCCGTCGCCTCCAGAGTTCTCTCCAAAGGCGCTCTCGCCAAGATAGCGCAGCTGTGGCTCCGGCACGGCCACTCCCGTCTGCCCATTCGTTGTCATGGGCGCCACACCGGACCTCCACGTCTCCAGAAAGAAGCCCCCCTCCGGATGGGGCACCAAGCCGAGCAGATCCACCACTCTGGCGGCTTGGGGCGGTAAATGAGCCATTTCTCGCGCGCCAAGAAGGGCGGATCTTTGGCGGACGGTCCCAATGGACCTGTGTTATGGGGGTATATTCAAATTCGTCAAAGACGAGAAGTATCTCGAATACTGGAATCCGCTGAATCCGCTATTTTCGCGGCCAGTTGAATCGAAAGTCGAAAGTCGAAAGTTGAAAGTCGGAAGTCTAAGGCCATATGCAGCGCAAGACGCGTATGGTAAAGCGCCCGTTGATGCCGTGGGGCGCGCGAAGCAAAGTCCCTTTGTTGCGCCATAGTATACGTGGAGAAAGATACCCGGATTGGCAAAGACGCGAAGGCGTCAGAGACCGAAAAGTGATGCAGAGGCAAAGATGCAGCGGACATCACAGCTTTGGCCGAGCTGATGTCTAACTACGTTACAGTGCAAACGCACAGTCTCGCGGAGAAGTGTTCCATGGTATACCACTAAATGGGGGCGAAGGAGAGAGAGAGAGAGAGAGAGAGAGAGAGAGAGAGAGAGAGAGAGAGAGAGAGAGAGAGAGAGAGAGAGAGAGAGAAATGAGGGATGGAAAGGGCAAAAATGGTGCTCGAGCCTTCTGCGGCTCTTGAAAGACTTCAGATGAGATGAGCGCCAAGGCTGGTGTGCCTTGTTTTGCAGCAAAGGCAGCAAAAGCGCCCAACATGAGAAACGCGCCGAAGCAGAGCAGAAGAGCGCAAGCCCGTGCGGAGGTTTTCTCGTTGCCGTCCTAGCAAAGTGCTGAGCATCTGAAGCAGAATGCCAGCGCCAGTGAGCAACAACGCAGCGGAGGAAGATGGGGTCCGCGCCAAGGGCGCACGATCCACCAGCGATGTTCACGATGCGCTGGATTTCAAGCTTCTGCTGAAGCTCAAGGAGTACTTCTATCCGAACGGCAGCCACGAGGTATGGGCATCTGCTCCCGAACCCCTGCGCATCGCTGTCACCGAGAGGGTCCTTTGCTGACGATGCCTCGCAATCGAACCTAGAACCCCGTGTCCCTCGATGAAGGCCAGTTCGTGCACGCCCTCAGCGAGGTCCTTGGCATCGAGGCGTCCACGACCGGGCTGCGCAATCTCTTCATGAAGGTAAAGCTCGAGAACCAAAAGCCAAGCGACTCGATGGAAGGAAGCCCCTGAGCAGATACTTTTCCAGATCGACGCGAACAGCGAGGGTCGGGTGGATTGGGACGACTTCACCAGCTTCCTCCTCTTCATCGATCATTCGAACCAGACCATCAGCCTGCAGCAGGAGAGCATGGCGTACGTCAACGTGTCGCGTCAGAGCGACAGCGTGGACAATTCGTATCTGCACAAGGAAGCCGTCCAATGCATGTGCATCCTGCGCCACAGCCGCGCCGCCAAGGTGCTCGTTACGGGCGGTCAGGATGGATCAATCAAGTTCTGGACGGGCAGATACTACACCCAGCTGCAAAAGTCATTGGACCACGGGGCGAAAGTGCGAAGCTTCATCAGATGGCACGAGAGGCGTGTCCACCGGCTGCGCTCGGACGCGAGGCTGCCGAGCAGACGGCTGAACAAGGCGCCGCACTGGCCGCTCAACTTTGCCCACGTGACCAGCCGCAACCTCCTGGCCGTCGCTTCGTCTGACCGCTCCGTCACCTTCTACAACCTGGACAGCTACGAAATCGAGCATCGCATGGCGCAGCTCGACGTCTTGCCAACCGCGCTGGCGTACGTTCCCTACGACAGCGAGGACATCGGATACCTCGCCATGGGGGACACTGCCGGCAACGTGACCATTCTCAAGCTGTGCCGTCGCTTCAGGCTCCCGCATCATGACCACAAGTGGGCCGATGGGGACAGCTTCCCGGACATGGGTGTCCTGAGCTGCCGGATCGCACAGAAAGTGCACCAGGACTGGGTCACCAAGCTTGTGTGGATAGCGGACATTGAGCTGCTACTCTGCTGCAGCCTCGACAGCACCATTTGCATCTTCGACGTGCGCAAGGCGGTTGCCGCACGGGCATTCAAGGGCCACCGCCGGGGAGTGTGTCATGCGGAGTGGCACGCGGAGAACTGCGCCATCGTGAGCTGTGGCCTGGACCGCCTCATCCTTGTGTGGAACCCGTACACCTGCGAGCTTATTGCTCGCATTGCTGGCCACACGTCCGCTGTCTTGTCCGTGCACGTCGACGACGTTTACCAAAGCTACGTCAGTGTCGGCGTGGATCGCACAATCAAAGTGTGGAACACCTTCAACTACCGGATCAAGCAGACCATCATTGACCGCTCTCGCCAGCAGCTCTTCTTCACAGCTGCTGTTTGGGATGAAAGGCCCCTGCTCCAGGGTGGCAAGCATGGCGAGTCTGACAGCAGGAACGCCCAAGCGAGCGGTAGGCTCGTTGCCGCAGGCATGTCCGTGGGCGTGTGGGCGCTTGTGGCGGAGGACAACAGCGCAGAACCGGCGCAGAAGTCTCATGACGGCCCCGTCGTTGCGGCGGTCTACAACGTGAACTTCGGCCAGGTAGTCAGTGCAGATAGCGACAAAGTTTGCGTCTGGAACGTCGAGAACGGCAACCTCGTGTTCCAGTTCAGCGGCGGAAGCTGCAAATTCTCTTGCATGACATTTGACTCCACGGCGAGGCGGCTGCTCACGGGAGCCCAAGACGGCGTCACGAGAATGTGGAACTTCAGCAATGGTCAGCAGCTTGGCTCGTATCACCGCAGCAACAATGATGGCGATGCTGCTACGACCTCGGCGGCACCTGCAGCATCGGACGAGGGGGCGGAATCCACTCGAAGAAGGCTCCGTACCCGACGGGGAGTCTCAGCGAATGGGCAGGCGATCGAGCTAAGGTCGTCGACTCTTGAAAAGATGTACCCAAACGCAAGGAAAGAAAAGGCGCTTCATTCTCGCAAGTGGCGGTCCATCGAACTAGAAGAGGCCACGCAAACTGCAGTTCGTCAGATCATTGGCGGAGAAGAAAAGGAGCCCTGGAATCAAAAGGGGAAGCCGCGAGCTGCCGCAGGCTCCAACGGACACCGTATGACCTCTCCGGATGAAAATCGACCGGATGGGGTCCTCAAGGTCGCTGCAGCACTTGAGGACACAGGAGGTGGCCCTGATAGAGATGATAGCGTGCAGGAGCCAGCCTTGTCGACCTCCGGAGATTCAGGCCTTGACGAGATCACGATGGGGTCGCTTTTCTCGATTTCCCCAGAGCTTTCCTACGCGTGCGCACGAAGAGAGACGGCGGGGAAAACGAGAAGCTCTGGGAACAGCGGAGAGGTGTCGTGCGTCCTTTTCATCGAGCAGAAAGGAGGCCGCGATGACATCGTGAATCGCTTCGTGTTGACGTGCAGCATTGATAGGCGCATACGCATGTACTATGATGATGCTGAAGAATTCGAGGGGAGGCTCCTACGTGTCCTGCCAACCGACGTTGGGATTGGTCATCGGGACGAAATTCTCTCGGCAGTCGCTTGCGGTCATTATCGCGTCGCTTGCGGTAGCTTCGATGGTATGGTGATCGTGTGGGGCATCAACACGGGACGACCGCGCTTCTACTTGGACAGCTCCAACTTCACCATCCTCCGCGATGGCGCGAAGCAAGGTGACCACGGCTATGACACAGACAGAAGCGGAACGTCCATAACATCCGAAGGGGAGGGCAACGCCTCTGGGCAAGGCTTCGAACCGACCAAGGAGAAGAACACAAAAGAAGAGGCTGTGCAGGTGAAGGCGCGATCCTTGCTCAGGTCCTTGTCGACGAGGGAGGCGCTGAAACACCTAGAGCAAGTGCGAAAGGCGCCGCCCGTTGTACCTCTAGCTCCCCCCCGCCGGGTTGGTTCACCGTCGTCTACGGAAGGGCGCCATTCACGAAGTGACGGCAGCGCGGAGAACGGAAGCGCAGACAACGGTAGCGCAGACGACGGCAGCGCAGACGATGGCAGCGCAGACGATGGCAGCAACTCGACTGCGGATGGTCTCAGGTCCGCCAACAAAGAGTGGACGGTATCAAATGAGCTCGGGCAGAGCGGTGCGCGCAGCGTTGAGGCGCTCTTGTTTATTCAGAAGTTCCGAACGCTTCTTTCCGCAGCTGCGGACGGGTACCTGCGCTTCTGGAGCTTGCGAAACGGGTCATTGAGTACGATTATCCACTCAGATCATCCCAGCAAGGATTCCGTCCGCGCGATGGCCTTGCTTGACGCTGCGGATACGGATCGGCCAACCTCGTTCTTCACGGGATCACAAGGAGAAGACATCACTCTCTTGGTGGCGACTTGCTGCGCCGGCGGGTTCGTCAAAGTGTGGGAGATGAGGAGGCTCCTCCGCCCGCCCAGTGCCAAGGAGATGGACGTTTGTGAATTCCAGGTCAACGATAGAGACCGCCTGCGCCGCCAGACAGCAATAACGCTTGCGGCGTCCAAGCGGCAAGAGGGGCGGAAGGCCCGGAACATACTTTTCAAGTTCTCGCCGGAAGTGGGATCCAGTACGCTCGGAGCCTTCTGCGCAAGCCGTCGATCGACCACAGGGGCAAGCTTTCGAGCTGACCGGTCGCGAGCGGCGGGAGGAGACTCGGATTCAGACTCGGATGACGACACGAGGCCGATGCATCACAGCTTCAAGCCCCGGAGAGTGTGGAAAGCGCACGACGCCGACATCACAACGGTAAGCTTCATTTGCACGCGCCAGCGACGCTCGATGTATGTGCGGCCGGTGAGAGAGAAGCTGTTGGATGGCCAGCACCGCCAGCCACGCGGTCAGAACCGCGGGGGGGTCATATCCGTGGCGGGTGACAACAGCACCACGAGCGTGAAGGCGAGGCCAGAGGTGAACCCCGAAAGCGCCTTCGGCGAGGTTGCCGAAAAGGGTACACCCAAGCCAAGGAGAAGGGGAGTGGCTGTCGGTCAGTCAACAAGCAACGGGAGGTCGGTTCTGCGGTCGAACCTCTCGGAGGCGGAGGAAGAAGCCTATCGCTGCCCTGTTCTTGCGGCAGAGGAATGCGGAGTTATGATCCTCACTGGAGGGGTCGACTTCAAGGTCTGCCTATGGACCGTCCTTGGCGTCAAGATCGGCGTCTTCGGCCAGTATCGACAATGGTCTCTAAGTGCGCCCGCCACTTGGGCATCGAATGGCCCGGCGACGGATACCACAGTCTTGAGCCAGGCTGGTGAGCAAGTCACCTCTGGAGTGCTCTTCTCCGGCGTGCCGTCGCCGCTGGAGATACTCCAGCGGACGTCGAGAATTGGGTGCAAGACGGCCCGACAGGCATCGGTGCAGGCAAAGGCAGATCGGAGGCGTACTACCATCCGCCCCGCGTCCGCCACGCTTCACAGGGAAGATGCCCTGGTTATGTCACTTCAGCGCGATCGGCGGGCTTCGCGGGCGTTCCGTGAGTTCTTCAGTTCCGCGCGCAAGACGAGCTCGAATCGACGAGGCCACCTTGAACTGCTGGAGGCCAGCAGGCATCAACGGCTCCGGTCCATTGACGAGTATCGAGGAGTCCTGCTGAGGCAGAGATTTCATACGGTGTACCAGCAGCTCGGCGTCTACGCTCTGGCCGCGCCGAAGGAGCCTCCGGTTTCCAAAAATCGCGAGAAGAAGCTGTCGGCTTTGAGTACGATTTTGCGGGGGGGGAAGCGATGATAGCGAGGCGAAGCCAAGATGAGATTCATGAGCGAGCGTGCCATTTCTTCCTCGCTGTAGGCCCCCTCGCCCCGTCGCCCCCTGCCGCCCTCCCGCCTGGGGGATCTGCTGCTGTTCCCGTGCCGTCGGTGCCGCCCAATTTGGCTAGACTCGGCTTCTCGCCACTCGATTCGTGGCATTCGGGGGCGGCCAACTTCTGCAGGAGATCATTTCTGCCAGCAAGGTTTCGTCCGCGGTGTCTACAACCACCGCTCTGCACCCTCCCAGCTCGCAGAGCGCCCCGAGCGGCACGAACTTGGAGTCCTCCACGTCTAGGTCCCCTTCCGTGAGGCCGTCATCTCCAGCATCCGCGGCTTCTTCGCTACTTCGCCCCGCCACCGAGATGTCTTCGGCCGTGCCAACCACGTCGGTGACGTCGCACCGCAGGCCCCGCCGCCCACATCGCAGAATCCTTACATCCGCCGGGAAGCGCTGTCCTTCCGTGACCGCTACGATATCCCCCGGGACCAAGCTGCCGCAGTCCATGCGGATCCACCTGCCATTGCGCATGACCTCCACGGGCTCCTGATCGCCGGCGATCTCGTTGAAGAGAGACATCATGGGGGTCTTCAGGAGGCATGGCAAGATGCAGCAAAGCCAGGCGGGGAGGCCATGCGGAGGGGTCAGAACATTCGTTCCTGCAACGCCACATTGAGAAGTCAGATGCCCATAACTGTTCTGCAGATACGAACTCGGGAGAGTTCTCCACAAAGGAGATTCAGGAGAGGAAGAAGCGGCGATTTCATGGCAGGCGATCGGCCATGAAATCGCTAAAACGCACCGTAGACCTCCCTCCTGGACGCTGCATCGGCACTGGTCAGTCCCGCATGGACGTCTGCGCCAAGGTCCTTGACAACCTGCGGCGGAAGGATGCTTAGAACGGTATAGGATAGCGCAGGGAAGGCCCCTGCCGTGCTACGGCACCTGCTCTATAGCCCTCGCGCCCCTCTCCGCGAGCCAAGGGGACGGCTTCAGCGGGATCTTGTTCTCGTCTTGGGCACCAAGGGGCACATCCATCCTTTGCCGCACCGAAGCGCTCCGGAGGCGCCCGTCGAGAGCGCTTCGAAGGCCGAAAGTCGCAGAAGAAAAAATGGAACGAAAAAACCCCGAACTCGAGAAGAGTCGGTACTCGTCGGAAATCGCGGGGATACCAGTATGCATCAGAATCTTCTCCACGAGGCTATTTTCGCGTGTTTTGGGGAAATAAGAAGAAAGGTCCTGTGGATCACTCTACATAGGTGCCTTTCGCAGTTTCTATTGGCGGAGAAGGCGCTGGAGTCGCATGAGAGATTACAATCCCGCCATAGGAAGCAGCATTGTGCTAGCTACACCTCTGCTCTCGTCCGCTCTCTCGCGCGCTCTTGCGCCCCGTCCCGCGCCGCCTCCCTCATGTCGCTCCGGCGCCGTCCCGGAGACGACGCGCACAAGGCCTCCCAGTCTTCTGCCGATGACGACGGCAAGAAATCCAAGGTGGGTGTCGCGGGAGAGGTGCTGTGTGGCTCCGCCGCGCCGATCCGTCCGTCACAGCGCGTTCAAATCGCCAAGGGCGGGCTTTTGCGGAGCGCGCTGGACTCCGTCGACCTGTACTCTCGCGTGGACGAGGAGTTTACGGTGAAGACCGTGGGCGGTGGCCGCGCTTTCCTGATCGGCGTGGCGCTGGTGCTGCTTCTGTCCCTGCGAGAGCTGTCCCTGTATCTCTTCCCCGGCACTCACGAGCATGTGGTGGTGGATACGCGTCTGGGCGGGCGTCTGCAGATCAACCTGAACCTCACGTTCCACGCGCTGGGCTGCGACGAGGTGCACTTGGACGCGATGGACGTCGCGGGGGACAACCAGATCGATGTGGAGCACGACATGTGGAAGCAGCGCTTATCCAACCAGGGACACTTGATCGGCGAGGTGCTTCTTTTGGCTTGTTTGGGTGTTGCGGGCTTCCTTTTGCTAGCGTCTCAGACTGGACGACATTCTCCTTCGCAAAGGCCTTTACTGCCGAGCCGGCCACCAGCAAGCCCCTGGAAGCGCTGCCGGACGACTACTGCGGCTCCTGCTACGGGGCTCCGGGCCCGCCTGCGGCGATGTCAGGTACTTGGCATCCGCATGGGGTGATCGACCTTGCCTGCCTACGAGGAGAAAGGTCTCGGATTGACCTAGAGCATCGTCTGCCTAGGGCCGAATGCCGGCAAATCATGCTGCAACACCTGTGCGGAGGTGCTTCAGGCGTACAGGAAGAAGGCGTGGAACGTGAGGTAAAAGGAAAAGCCGGCAACTGGTGGGTGCCGCTCGCGTCGGTAGGACGCCACCCTCACCGAGTTTATGTTCTTGCGTCACAGGGACATCAAGAAGAATGCAGAGCAATGCCGGAGAGAAACCGTGGGACCACTTTCGGAGGTCACGGAAGGGGAAGGCTGCAACATTGCCGGCAGCATCGTTGTCAACCAAGTGAGGATGCCGCGACGCATCGAAGGCGAACGACATTCGCTCATCTCCTGTGCTTTCCCTCAGGTTGCGGGGAACTTCCACTTTGCGATCGGGGATAGCGTAGTGCGAGACGGGCGTCACATCCACCAGTTCAGTCCACAGGACGCGCCTTCGTGGAACTCGTCTCATACCATCCACGAGCTCAGCTTCGGGGACTACTATCCAGGTGGCGTTCCGCCTGATCCTGCGCATGTCAGCGTCGAAGTTGTCACCCTGTACTTGTGTCCTGACGACGACGATGCTGCCCTGCTCGTAGGCATGATAAATCCTCTTGATGGTACCATGGCCATTGCGTCCGAAGAAGACGGAACCGGCCTTTTCCAGTACTTTCTCAAGGTCGTGCCCACCCTTTACCGGTACGAAGGTTGCAGCTGCAAGCGTCTTGAGGGGGGTGGCTTCTAAGCAGCGCGTCTGATCTGCAATCATGATAGAGCGAAAGCTCCGAAGCCAGGGGAAGACTCCTTGCAGGTCTTGAAGCGGCTCGCGGAGGAGGCTGAGCAGGAGGGCGTTGTAGATAGAAAGTTGTCGATCTTTGGACGCGGTGAGGATGCTCCGTCGCTGGGACCTTCCGCCACCTTCGAAGAGCGTCGTCTGCTTAGCCCTCGTGCCCGAAACCTTGTCGCAGGGAAACGCAAGAAGTCCAAGCGAAGATGGAGAAGAGACGTGAAAACGAATGTGTACACGTACAGCGCGCAGTTCACCCCCTTCGACTCCAACCATGCGGAAGCCTGGAGGAAGATGCACGGGTGAGTGCGCAGCGACCGCTTTGGGTCCTACGCATTCCCAGCCTAGCGTAGCCTACGCCCCCGGCTAACTCTGTGTTTGCGGGACCCGCGATGTTCAGGGTGGACGATCCGGCCCACAAGCACTTCGGGCCGCACAAGAATCCTGCCGTGAAGAAGAAGCAGTCCAAGGCAGCCGGCATGGTGCTCCCTGGCGTCTTTTTCGTCTACGACATATCCCCCTTTCTGATCCAGGTGTCGCGGGACGTGGTTCCCTTCTCGCATCTCGTCACGAACCTGCTTGCGATCACCGGAGGCGTGTTCAGCCTGGCGAACCTGCTCGACAGCGCCACGTACTACATTGGGAAGCGGGTCGAAGGCGTGTTTCTGGGCTGACAAGACCTTGGGCAGGAGCCGAGCGCGAGAATAGAAGCGGAAAGGAACAGCTATTTTACACATATTCTGCTGGCTCTTGGCCGATCGTGCCGACAGGGGCTCCTCGACATGTCAAGTCGTTTCGATGCTTCCAAAGTACAAACAACTCTACACTGCATCAATCCACGAGGCCGCGCCTTCAACGGGCAGAGTCCGCCGTCAAGTCTCCCAAAGCAGAAGCAGAGAGCTTCTCTGGATCATTCCGCCATGGTATTTTCTTCTCCCGATGGATGAAAGCGACTCACGGATAAGCAGCCGGGGAAACTCGCTCCATTATGGTATGCACAAGAGTGGGCGTCGGGTGAGTCTTCAGCAGGTGGAAGCTCATTCGGTCGTCCTTCACGGGGTTGGCCGACAACGAGACTAGGAAGAGCCTCCTTGCTGCCATGGCCGCCGCGGTCTGGGGATGTTTGAATAGGTCGTTGCGAATCTGCGTCGCCGTGTAGGGCACCTTGTCGAGGCCACCGCGCCCGGTCGTATACACATGCTCGTCCATGAGAATGATGACGCGCCTGCGATCTACCTTCGCAATCACCTCCAATATGGTTGGTACTGCCACGGAGATCTGCGCCGGGGACTGAATCACTTGCAAGGACACATCAAAGAGCTTGCGCAGAGAATGCCTGAGCATCTCGGCCAGGACCCGTTGATCCTCGATCAGGATCCACGCGAAGCTTGACGGGTCTTCCGATTCGACTCCAGGCGCGGCGTGCACGAATGCGACCTGGTCGAAGCCGCCCGTTCGAGGCCGCTTGCAGTCCCTCGCGTCGCAGGGGTCTTCCTCCGCGCCCCTCGCTTGGCTCTTCATCGGCGACCTGGAAAGCAGGCCGGCCAGCGGCCGCGGGCCGGACACCAGCACGGTGTGAATGCGAACCACGACGACGATCAAGAGCAGCGGATGCAGCTTGTCCCGGACATTCCGGATCTCCACGGCCAGGCCCAGGTCTCCGCAATCCTTGGAAATCTTGCAGAGGGACGCGTACGCGCCAAAGGAGTTGCCCTTCGACAGGCGGTCGCTGGCATGCCTCCCATCTCTCTCGTTTGCGTGCGGCGGCGGCGCTCCCGACGCCATCCTGCTGGTCACCTGCCAAAGATCGGGCTGCACCTTGACGGAGATGGTGCCGTCTCCGGCGAGGCAGGCGCAGTCGAAGAGGGGCAGGATGACCTGGCGCCGGAGGAAGAGCTGGGAAACCGTTTCTCCAACGCCGTTGTGAAAGGCGACCGGATCGTCAAGGCCACAGCAGCTCTGGTTCTCCAGGTTGCAGGAGCACTCGAGGGAGGAGAGAAGCTGCCGAAGCGTCACTGGTCCCTGGGGTAGGTCGCGCGGCTCCATGGCAGCTGTTTCGGCAAGAAGCACGTCGATTGCGGCAGGAAGCCGCGGCCGCGGCCGCACCGCCTCCTCCTCGCTGTCACTGCTTTGCTCTTCTTCCATGAGGAACATCTCATGGCGCTTCGCGGAGCCAACGTGGTGATCAAGGCGAGACCTACGGCAGGCACGAGGATATGATGAGCATCACGAGGATATGAGCATCAACGACAGCCGCAGTCCGAACACTGAAACCCCATTGGAGGGGGGTGGGAAGCGGATGGCGAGACTTACTTTCTCGACGGCATCTGCAGCTTCTCCGTGGCATCGTAGGTCTCGCCGACATACAGCGCTCGGACGCTGCCATCCGCCGCCCGGAAGCGACACACCAGGAAGCCCTGCACGAGCATGTGCGCGCAGTGCCAATCCTGCCACTGCTCGTCGTGGTCGTCCTTGTTGAACAGCAACTTGGTCATCTTGATCGACAGGTTGGCCTCCGGACGCTCCGCGAAGAGGCTGTCGCGGAAGGCCTCGTACGGGTCTCCCTCCACTTCGTAGCCCTCGAAGAGACAGTTGGCGTCCTGGAGCACTTCCTGGACGCTCAGGCGCGGGTACAGCTGCTCGAAGCCGTCGGAGATGTTCAGAACGACCGGCGTGGAGACCGCGCCGTCCGCGTCGGCCTTGAGGCACATGGCCCACGTGTAGCTGCGCAGCGCCTCCGGGCTCAGCTGGAAGTTCTCGTGCGCGAGAAAGGCCAGGACCGTGTCGTCTTTCACCGGCAGGCGCGCCTTGGCCGCCGCCCTCTCCGCGCCCGACAGCTCCGCGAACGCGCTGATGTCGGCTAAGAGCTTGCACCTCGCCGCCTCTTCGGCGGTGAGGTCCGGTTCGCCACAGCTCCACTGCGCCACATACGCCAGCGGGTGCGTCCTGCGCCGCGGCTGGCGCTCGGGCTTTGGGTTCTCCGCCGGCTCCGCGAACAGCTCCGCGTGGATGAGCGGCGAGCGGTCTGGAGATCGGTCCGGCGGACAGGGAGCCATGTTGCGGCGCCGCTCTGCTGACGGACCAGTTCCTCTTGCAACGCTTCGCGCTTCACTGCGCGCGCAAAAGATCCGCGCCGCTGTTTCTTTGCGAGCCTGGGAGTCGCGGGAGACCCGAGTGGAAGTTAAAGCTGCCCGTGGGAGTTGCGCGTCGCCCCGTCCGGCGTACTTCCCGTTCAAGGGCCGGTGCTGGCCGTAACTTCGTGGGGAGCAGCGGCGCAACCGACACCTGCGCCAGATGCGCGTGTGTATGGCGGAAATAGCATACGTACGTCCGTGGTTCCCCCAGCGTTCCGTGGGAATATGATTCCCTCGGAGCCCGCTTACTGGAAGCGTCAGCGATGGCTGGCTCCTGATTGGTTTGCAGATCGGAAGGGTACGCACTCCGCCAGTACCATCGCGGGTGCGTTTTCCCGCTCCCTACCCCTGCGCCCATTGGCACGGTTCACTCGAGGACCCGGGAAACCACTCACGATCTTCAACTCCGTGAGCTCCAGGTCGAGCCATACGATGCTTGGAGATGGCGGTCGTTCGGACTCAAGAGAGTTGAAGCAAGCGGATAAAGCAAAGAAATGACGAACGTCTGGCTGCGACCTCGCAGTTCAAGCGGCCTGCCTCCTGTCACCCCATGTCAAGGACTGTCCGCGAACTGTCCAACTGTTTGCTGCAATCTGCCATCGAGCTTCCCACGAAGCAGCCAACACGAGCGTTGAACCGATCGGTCCGTCGACGAAGCCAGGAAGCTCGAGAACGCACCTTTTTCGGCAGACTGTTGCACGCAGCCACGGCAATCCCCGAAACGCACGTGAAACGTGTGACCGTAGAGACGCCGGCCTTGACGACTTGGATCGAAGCTTTGCGTCAGCGGTCGAGGTCGAACAGCCAGGCTTCGCAGGCCTATCGAAATGCGCAGCGCGAATCGCAGTAAAATGACGCTCAGGACGTCGAATGTGGCGTCTTTGATGCTGGTTGGCCACGTTCATCCGCGGTCTGCCGTCTGCTACTGTAAACTAGAGAATGAAAATTATGATATTGATTACTACATAAACATGGTATATTAAATATCAAGATGAACGGCAAAACGTTGATCTCATCGAACGGCGCTATAATACGGGGCACTGCATGAAAGAGCCAGGGAGCGCGCGTGACGCGGCGCTTTCGGGAGTCATGACGGAGCCTTCTGAGCTGTCCGACGTGCTTGCGAAGCTGCCGTGGGTGCCGATTGGCCTTGCGACGGCAGTGGTCCTCTTCAGCATTCTGGGCCTCCGCTGGCTGCAGCAGCACACGCGCGATGAGGACGAGCAGATGGCGCTGCTGGACAAGGCGTTTGCGGAGTCTGCCGAGGAACTAGATCCTGCGGCGCAGCCGGGCTTCTACGGGGGCTGGACCGACGAGTACTTCTGGAACCAGGGCAAAGAAGAGGTGGAAGTGCTGGTCTGGGTCCCACAAGGTGCTTGCTTCCTCTCCAGCCACACGTGCCGCTTCCAGCGCAGGACATGTTCCAAGCATAATGGGCCGCCTTGCCTTGCCGACAGACACCAAGGCCAAGGAGATCCGTGTGGACGTCACGAGTACGACGCTGGACGTCGTGGTGAAGGGGAATCCGGTCATCTCCGGAGACTTGGATGCAGCTGTGCAAGGTTCGTCTCCGCATGGCGTGTGGAGGCTGGAGCTGCCAGGCCCTCACCAAAGGCTCGGCATAGGGACGGAGACGGTGTGGTACCTCGAGAGGGATGTGCAAGGGAGCGCCAAACCTCCGCCGAAGCACATCGCGGTGGTCATCACGTTGCAGAAGAAGATGAGGTGCGTCGCGATGCTGCGCAGCAGATGCGAAACCAAGGAGCCTAACCTCCAACTCTTCCTTCCGCTCAGCACCGATCCGAAGACGCACTGGACGTGTCTGATTAACGGGGATGATTCTAGAAAAGCGTAGACCACAAAGAAGTGCGATGAAAAAGCAAAAACCACCAAGAAGAAGGATGGACCGCTACTGCTTCCTTCCTTCCTTCCGTCATCGCAAGCAATGACACAAGACGAGCTTAGCAGCAAGAAGGGGCCTCTTCCGCAAGCGAACGCCCCCAAGCTCGTCCACGGTAGCTTCCGCCTACACCGCGCGAGCGCTCACCAGCTGCCCTCCCTTTCTCGTCTCGCTACGCCTTTTTGTCTGGTTTGCCAAGATCGAAGCATCGAAGCATCTTCTGCACCGCCCAGTATCGAAACGATGCAGCAAGAGAACAAGGCTTCGCTGCGCCACAGGGCAGAAAAGCCGCGCGTGTGGCTCTCGGACGGGCCTCAGCATGGAGTGGCTCTCCCGGCAGAATGCCTCGCTCGTGCTCGTTGCACTGGCCAGCTCGGCGGCCACGATGCTTCTGCTCCAAGGCGGCCGGAGCCCCCAGTACGCACCGCCGAGCGGAGGACTTGCGCGGCGCCTGCAGGAGAGCCCGAGCTACAACGAGGCCTTTGAGGTGGTGGAGGACTTCCTGCCGGAGGACTGGCTGCACCAAGAGCCCGCGCATTGCCAAGTGGGACCTCGAGTGTACCTCATCGGCGGCGTGAGCATGGAAGTCGCCAAGGCGACGCCGGAGAACGTTGGCGTCGCCATGCTGGGCAGCAAGATGGTGCACGTGGTCAACGTGGAGGAGCGCAGCATTCACCCCGGGCCGGACCTGCCAGACCTGGCCAACCACCACGTATGCGCGGCCTCTCCGGACGGCAAGTTGCACGTGACCGGCGGCTACTGGCTCAACTCGCCGCAGGACGAGCCGGTCAAGGCCTGGAAGAGGCACTGGGTCCTCGACCTGGACAGCATGGGAGACGGCTGGCGACAGCTGGCAGACATGCCGGAGGGCCGCGGTGCCCACGGCTGTGCGTTTCTTGCCGATGGCAAGATGTACTGCGCCGGCGGCGGGCGCGAGTCCATGGGCGATCTCCAGGCGACGCTGTTCATCTACGACCCGGCGACGGACTCGTGGAGCCACGGCCCCTCGATGCAGCGGCTCCGCGACCACCACGTCACCGTGGCGAGCTTCCAGAAGGAGCGGCTGCTGGTGTTCTCGGGCCGATCCGATTACATCCGGCCGGCGGATGCTCCCCTGCACCCGTCGTTCTGGAGCAACATCCTGGACGCGGAGATGTACGACATGCGCAGCAACACGTGGCGCTCGATTGCGCCCATGCCCTTCTACAAGGCGGCGGCCACTGCAGCTCCGTACGATCGCCATGGCAATGGGAATCCGAACGTCCTCATGGCCGGCGGGGAGCTGTTCTTCGTCATGTCCGGCACGGGCATCCGGTCCTTCGAGGAATACGACACGATGAAGGGCATCTACTACTGCCACCCGCCCTTTCCGTACCCCACCATGGGAGCGGCTGCGGCGGTGTGGGACGACAAGTTCTACGTGATTGGCGGAGGGGAGTGGTGGGGCATGTGCGCCGTGCGGAGGATGATGATCTACGACCTGAAGAAGTCGAAGCCGACGCCGTGCGCGTACTACCCGATGAATTGGGGTGTGGATCGTGCCGATTGGGACCAGGCACACACGGTGTACAAAGCCTATCCCCATCCGCAGATTGACGACACGACCTCGAAGGACTCCAAAAAGATGCAAAGGATTGCAGCGCAGGCCTTTGCAATGACTGCGTAGGCCGCACAAAGCTGACTGCGTAGGCCGCACAAAGCTGACTGCGTAGGCCGCACGAAGCTGACTGCGTAGGCCGCACGAAGCTGACTGCGGTGCCTTCGTGAGTCTGCTTGAGAGGAGCGAAAGAGAAAGCAACGACGGTGTAAGCAATGATGCAATGCGCACACGTGAGAATATTTTGGCGAGAGATGTAGCGAGATGAAGGCTTCATTTACAACAAGTGCTTCAGCCTTGAACAAGTCAAGTGGTGAGAGAGCAGGGATCCGAACATGAGCAAGATAAACGGCTGAGATCCTCATTTGGCTTCAGCGTGTTTTCTGTCATCTTTCAAGGTTCTCCTGGCGTTCCTGGAGCTCTCTACCGATATAGACTACGCAATGCTCAAGCCCGTCGACACTGATATTTCTCCATCCTCCTCGCGAAAGATTGGCAAGCTGAGATTTGCTGAGAAGAAGAGACAAGACAAGACAAGACCGTAAAAGACAAGAAAAGAAAAGACCAGACAAGAAGACCGTACAAGACTTCCCGAGAAAGAAGACAGGGCTGGAGAGACGAAGGGAAGAAGAAGGACAACGGAGAGACAAAGGGACGACTTCGAGAAGTACCAAACAAAGAAGTACCTATATCAAACTTTAAAAATTGGTACTCCTTCTGAGTATACCCCACAGCGTCACTCTGCTGGCGTTTACAGCGCCACAGCTCTGCCATCTGTGCTTTTGTTCAGCCTCGGAATGGCATTTCGGTGACCACTTTCAACTGCGGTCCCAACGCCTGAACAGGGCCCTGGGCAGCGTTGCCAGCCTTGCTAGTTCTAGTGCAAATCGAGCTTGTAGCAGCATGAGAACAAGTGTGCTGGCGCCCTTATGGCTGCTTCTCAGCTCCTTGGGCCTTCCAGGGACCTGCCTACTACGCCAAGTATCCTTCGCAAGGCAGAGGTGAGGCTTTGGGCCAAAGGCAGCGTTGCATATGGGCGAGAAGGAGCATCTGCCGGGGGAATACTCACGGGAGTCGCTATGCTCCTTGGACACTAGCGCGATGCATCGTCAGTCAATGGCGGAAATGCTCATCTTTGCCAGAAGGAGAGGCGATCGGTAGGTGCTAGGATCATGCACTCATGGCGAGAGAGGCGCCTAAGGCGCCTGAGCGTTGTCTAGGTACCTTGGAATGGATGAGAACCTCGTGGATCTGGATGAGAACTTCGCTTCCTTCCTTGAAACGCGGGGATCTCTGCCCAAGAGCCTTCTCAAGGAGTCCAAAAGACCGCCGCGGACGGGCAAGGATCAGCCGGTGCCCGAGGACCCGGCCTCGTGGCTGGAGGAGCTCTCGCAGGCGGCGATGATGGCCTTCGAAGCGTCCAAGAAGCCGGGTGGGGTGGATGCCGAGATCGCTGAACATGTGGGAGCTCCCTTCAATCGCTTGCTGGGCAAGTGCCTGAAGCGAGGCAGAGCGGGGGCAGCCTTTGGGATGCAGGTATATGCGACATACAAGGCAGTGGCGTCTGCGATGTCTCTGCGCACGGCACAACCGCTCCAGGCACCGTCCGCAGCGCTCACGGTCAACGCGGTGAGGTGCTTCCTGCAGTCCATGGACGTGGAGGGCGCGCTGGGGGTCTTGGAGCGCAGTAGCAAGCTAGGAGGGCGGAAGCTGACGGATAACGAGGTAGGTCTGCCTTGGTGAGCAACTGGTCCTTCGCGTCGAGGCTTTCAAAGCAAGTAAACGAAACGCGTACGCGCCCCGTTTAGCTGAGCCTGCTCATTTCGGATGCATGCAATGCCGCTGCTGCGTCAACGCCGACAATGAAGGCGTGGTTCTGCTTGCAGCTTG